>OX463854.1:25137918-25184904 GCA_949825065.1 Odontocerum albicorne | reverse complement strand
GAGAAGTGGGAAAATTTAGGTCAAAGAATAATTATAGTTGAACCAAGTGAAAGAAATTGAAATACAAAGAAATTAAATAAAAAATAGAAATCAAAGGAATTGTACGAAGTAATATGTGTATGTTATGTAGAGGAGACGATGGAGGTATGTAATAATAGAAAAGTTTAACGATCAATATATGTATATAAAATTGATTATATCAAATGACTTAAATCATAGTCATGGTTTAGTCTTCTGAGAATCCCAAAAACATCGCCCATTAACATATGCCTTAAACACCAGTTAACTTATCTTAGAAGTGAAAAGAAAAAGTTGACAGTTTTTTTAGTTTTAAACACTGAATACTTTAAGAATTACAATAAAATCTCGTTCTTTGTCATATTAAACGAAAAATAGACAAAGAATCTGTTATCATCGTCTAATTAATTTGTATCGAAAAAAAAAAAACAATAATCTCGGCACTCTTATCTGATGACCTCCGTACTTTAACCGGTAAAGTGCTTGATTCCAACCAGAGATATTTGATAACTAGTGTAACCCTACTAAAAAAGTTCCCAGTTAAGGTTTCATAAAAAAGAAGTTCACAGTCTGGTTGAACAAAATTTATATATGAGAATATGTCCATTCATTTCCGTGTACAGACCATTAAATATTAATTGTACTATGTGTTTCGAGTTGGAGGTAAGAAAGATAACTTACTTTTTCATTATTGTAACACATATTTGAAACCAAATAACTCAAAATAATTTACATAAAAAATATCAAATTCCCCACACATGTATTAAGATGCTCTCAAAAAATAAAAAATCAAAGGAACGTTTTTTAAATTTAAATTATCCAAAAAGAAAATAAATAAACAAATACACGTTTTTTTTCCCAAAGAAAACAATTCCACGAATGCAACGGAGAAGGAGGAAGGAAGAAATCAATGGGGTGAGTTTTCTAAATTACTTTTCACTGTAATAACGATAAAAGTGGCTCAATAACCCGACCCACCCTTCTCCTGTCCTCGTCAAGACTCGGGTCTTCAGTTAACGATGGGTTATCAATCAAACAGACTGTCTCCTTTTTTCATCGAATTGATTCCTTCGTTAGATTTTCAGGAATACTGGATCAAGTACGGCTGTCGCATTTGATTCTTGGGTGCACTTGAAACTTACATAAAAATTTAATTTCGTTTATTTTAAGATTATGAATATTTAACTATTTAAGAACTGTTTGTCTTAAGAACCATGATATTTTGCACTTTTACAGTAGGAAAAAAACGTATTTTGTACTGATTTTCAATCAAATGTAAAGTGAAGAAATAATTATCTTCAAACTAATAATAATTTTTATTTATTATAAATTATTGACAAGAAGGTTTCTAAAAACTTTTAAAGACGTTTATATTTTGACAAAACATTTATATTTTGAAATTAATGATGACAATTTGTTGTTTGTTTTCGTTAATTTTTATTAATAAAGTTTATGTTCAGAAATTATTAGATTTGAAAAGTGTACTCACTAAATAACGGAACAATTAAACAAGAACAAATCATAGTTATTCTTAAAAAAACTAATATGTTAAGTAAAATCTTCAGAGGTAGGTTATTCTCAAGCTAAAAATCACTTGGATTTCACACGTCGTCGGTTTTTCTGGGCCTCGTAGTTGAGCATCCTTTCACCATTCCGACTTCAATTCAGTTGGTAAGTAAAGCTGTGTGATGGTATTTTTTATTTTATCTGCCTTTAACTGAGTGGGTCGTTGCACACCAGCAAATTTACTGGCCACGCCACTGTACTGGATCCGATGGCAATTTAAAAAAAATACAAAATATCAAATTAACTGGCTTTCAGAACAACGCCTTTTTAGTAAAAAGTATCCATCTTTTTGCGAATTTAAAAATACTTATAAACCGTTTGGCCTCGATATGATAGATTTTTCTGTGTTCTCTCTTAATTGTTGAGTCTTCACACTGTGTCATATTAAGTACTGCTTATGCCGTACTTGTATGCATGACATATTATCAAAGCTCAAATGAAGAATTAACGAAAGAAAGAGACTGTCGGGAAATTTACGAAAAAATTTAACATTATCACAATTGAATATTTTTTTATCTTCTATGGAATAAAGTCAAAATAAATTTGCGCTCAATTATATTGTTTGCAGTTAATATTGAAAAAAAATTATACACAGCAGCGGTTTATTGATTTCATTTTATTAAATAACTTCATAGTAAAAACTATCATGAATTGAAAAACTCATTTTATCTAAATTGAAAAATTTGTGTTCAAATAAATATTTCAGACATCAATTTCACGGTGGGAAATATAAATGTTATAAGAATGTCTGTAAAAGAGACGTGAATACATGTAACGTTTAGTTTTGAAAATGTGTTTCGTCGAGGCAAGAAAGTGTGTAATGCAAACTACCTTGAGGACCTTAAATTTAAGCAAAATACAGCACGGCGTGGAGTACCCGGGACAAGCGTTTGATGTGCAGTTGCTATTTTGATTGTATCTGAGGGTCAAAAAATAGTCTCCACAGTCATCAGAAAAGATTCCGCCATCCAAGTCAATGCAATAATAATTTAATTGATGACCATATATGTATGTTATTTCTTTATTTACCGCATATCCAATATCTTTCTAGATGTACAAAAGCCGATAACCGACACGGAGGAAGATAACATTACGTTTTTTTATAAAAAGATTTTATAAAAAATAATTAAGTGGTTCATTCGAATGATTAATTAACAAGCGATCTGATACAAGTTGTCTCAATTCACATCACATTTGAAGTAAAAAAACATACTAAATGGAACAATGTCGGAACTTCTGAAAAATGTATGTGATTATATTTGTATGATCGTGCCACATAAAATAGTTTTAAATCTATTGCGTACCACATAAAATCATTTTATCCCATAAAAAAATACGAAATCACTTATAAAATAAAACGTATAGTTTTCATTCTAGTTTTTTTTCTTTCAAGCAAAAACAATCACTAAGAATAAGTTGAATTGAATAGAAAATTGCGATAGTATCGTGTATTAATTCGCTGATTTACTTGGGCAAAATAAAATCGGTGTTAACAAGTTTTAAAAATAAATACCTTGACCTAACACAAAGCACCGTTCATTTGAAATAAATACAAAATATATTTACGTACATATGTGAGCTTTACAAAAATATCACCCTGTATATATGTTTTTACTTACAAATCTTTTTTTCTCCTTTTACATTTTGTTTTGTTTTGTTTTCAGGTTTAGTTTTAGGGAATGTTTCGTTAAATAACAATATAAGTTTATTTACGACAACATTGTCTGCTTTCACCCTCTGTATGCTGTAATCAAGTAAAGATGATTAGCCAACAGAGGATTTTTTCCTTTTGGTCTCACCCTTAACAAAAGGTTACGAAACACCCAATTAGTGTTTTTGTTCTGGACAAATATTTTCAGGCGAGAAAACCGCCCTTTTTTATTTTCATCTCACGAGTGTCTTAGATATGTGTGGCTTGTGACGCCACAAGGGTAGTTTTATCAAGGGGGTGAAGGAGGACCTAGATGAATTCTTATAATAAAACACAGTAAGTAAAAAAATATGTGTAGGTAAAAATTCGAACGTAAACCTGATATTATTTGAAAAAATAATACTTTTATTTAATTTTTGCTATAAATAAGATTGTCAATTACTTAAATTGATTTTGTATTTCATTACAAACAATATTGACTTATTGACAATTACAAGTTATGTTTTATCGTCATAAACCTTATTTCATAAATGTTTATTGCATACACTTTGATTTATTTGACAATATATTAATTGCTCTACAACAATTTTATCGAACTTTATTACTAATATTTTAGTTTTAATTTGGAAAAATTGGATATCATATATGAAATAATAATTTTTCCAAATTGGAACCATTATCAATGTAAAAAAGGTTAAATGAATATTAAATATTCGATTAATATGATGCACAAAAAATAAAATAAACCGCAAATAAACTAGTTTTAAAAGGCACAGTAAACTCTAAGAAATTGATATTTTTCAAAACAAAAAAATAAATTTACAGAAATAGTTTCGTAAAAAAATATTTCTTGGTGAATTACTATTTGTTTTTTTACATCCGTTAAAAAATTATATTTGAAAAGAGGAAATATTCTTTCTGTTTTGTCAAATTCATTATTTAGTAGGGTTTAAATAACTTATTTAGTTTCATTCTACATATATAGTATTTAAAAAAAAATCCAAAGAAATTCATTGTGTTAAAGTTAAACTCTTATCTGTCAAACATTGAGAGTTGTTGTACGATTTCATTGTATATAGTACGATAAGACGAATTTAATACCAAATCAATCTCTTCTAACTCAATATCTTCGAACTGTCAATCTCTTCTAAACAACCAAAAATAAGTTAACAAGGTCTTGAAGGAAAACCAGACAGAAACCCTTTTTTAAAAGTGTTGAGTACCAACGGGAATCGAACCGGTAGCCCCCGGGTTGAGAGATAAGCGTCTTACCAAAATAGTCTCAGAGATCGCTACAGGGATTTTTCACTGTTGTTTTTTTCAAATTATTTGAATAAAAGAGTTAGCAAGTGCTCCAAATGCCAAATAGTTGGCTTAAAAATAGTATACTCATTCCACCGTCATTCGATAAAATAATTAATACTTTACGCTAAAGATAATTGACTATAATTTCTTTTTGAAATTATTGCGCATACGGTATTAGACTTCATAGATAAGTGGGAGGAGAAAGTGGCGCGCGTCGCTTTTATACCCTCAGTAGGCGTCACGACGTCATTCGTTCAACATGCGTCGCCGTCACTCATTTTTTCACCCGTAGTGTGGCTGAAGATTCATACTACCAAATTACGGAAACATTTTCCAATTCTAATGGTTCCTCAAATATTTCACATGATACAACGTAAAAATGAAAATTATATGACATTATGTGCATAATGCGTGTGTGATAGTGATAATAGTGACATTTTGACTTAATTTACTGAATAAAATTCATTAAATCAAGTAGCATCTCGAATGTTGATAAGTGATAGTGATAATTTGGGAAAAATCTTCAAGGACGATATTTAACTTAATAATTAGTGACATCATGTGTGTTATTTTAAAGGGGTTTTAATTCAACTTTGCTAATCAAATATACTATCAAGATATCTTACAAATAATATAAACGTCTACTACTAAATAAAAATATTGTACTATAAGTGGTTTATTAATTAATTTTTAATTGTTATATTGTGAATTCATAAAAAGTTAAAAATTAACTTAAACATTTACTTCTTCTGTGGTTTTCTGTCACCCTTAATGTGACTGGTGACGGAATTTTGGTGATTTTTACTTTAAAATGGAAATAAGATGAAAATTAATTTTAGGAAATGTTTGAGGGCGTATTTTTTAAACATTTTAAATATGATTGTGAAGTGAAAGTACTAAAGTATTGTTAAGCCTTCGTGGCTTAAATTTGATGAGGACGATGCGGAAAATTTGGGTTCTTCTTTTGCTCTACATAAGGACCTGTAAGTTAATATTGAAATATACCATTTAATGAAAACCTGTCACAATAATTAAAAAAAAGCAATGTTTTTGTGTAACAAAATCAATGAAATGCTACGTTTTTTTATGCATTATATTATATTTTAAATTATTTATCGATTAAATGTATTATTTGTTTCCATTAAAAAAAACTTCAAAAGTTATTTGATCTATTCTCAGTTTAGTCACTTTAGAAAAACAAATTTAAAATTATTACTATTTTCAATATATTATTGATTTAATTTATGGCATTTTATTATACCACGCCAGATTTTTTTTTTCAGATTTTATGATTATAAATTATGATCATGCTTAAATTGTTCCCTTTTTTTGTAAATTTTTCATAAATTAATTTAAAAATTGATTATTTTTACAAAGAAAAGTATCCGAACATTTTTCTTCTGCTAAGAAACAGAAATGATATTTTTTTTAGATATTTACCATTCATAACACATTTTTTTGCAAACCATTAAGTATAAATCTACGGCTGTTTTTAGTAGTCCTTTTTTATGACAATAATTAAAAGCTTTATTGAGGTAAAATCAACCAAAAATATATATTTGTTTTTCTTTAATATTATACATCAAAAGGCTTTAATTTTGGCAATCGTTGATCTGTAATAAGTCTTCTAGGGTTTAACTTTTCAGGGCATGAGTCTATTTAACTTTAATACTCTTTATCATTTAACTGTTGTAATGGCGACACTAAGTTGCTTCGCATTAGTTCTACAAGCTTTGTACAATACATTTCGTGTCAGTTTCATACGCAAAGTAAATTTTAAGAAAAAAAATTATTCAAATCCCTAAAATTCCATCTCATTGTTTGGGTATGTTAGAAACGTACCAACATTGAATTGTTGTGTAGCTTAAATATTTTTTTTTAAATACACATTTTTGTACACAGTAAAAACCTGGAAAGTAAATTGCCATGTAGCAATCTCTTACAACCAACCAGAAAGTTTTTTTAACAATCCTTAAGTGAAAACTATATTAGAAACCTTTTTCAAAAATCATTGTGTCAACAGGAATCGAACCTATAACATCTAGAGCTTGAAGTCATGCGTCTTATTAACAAGACCAGTAACGTCATCCGGAGATGTTCAATCTATTAAGTCAAAATCAAATTCGTACAATTTTTAATATTGTAAGTAGCAACAGGATTCCCCGGATCGGAAGCCAAATGTCTTACCATCAAAGCAAAAGAAGTCATCTTTAAAAGTGATAAAAACTATTCTATAAAATATAAAGAATAAAACACTCTACAAATAACAAACAATTAATGCTTCATATGTATGAGAAAATTACTCATCCCTTTCTCATATACAAGAGGGCGTCCGTTTAGAGCGAGAAAAAATACTTTAAAATAGTATGAAACGTTTTAAAGTCAATGTCTGCACTATTACACTTCCTTGAAAGTATTTTATTGTTTTATAATTTTGTTGAATACTGTTGTAATTCATTTTTTTTAATTCTTGAAGAAAACACGCAATTAGCTTTGATTTCAAAAAACTTTTTATTAGTCGTTGAAGTACTAGTATATTGTCATAATTTCGTCCTTTAGCTCAGGAATTAATTGGAGGTCATTTTTATAGACCTGGCTTTTCACGTAACCCTAGAGAAAATAGTCCAAAGGCGTGAGATCACAAGATCTTGGTGACCAATTAATATCACCGTTTCCGGAGAATACAATACATAAAATAATTCTCAATTTGAACGCGTTGTTGTATTGTACACAGCTCCATTTTTATAAATGTCATACATTACACTTCTCAAATGTCACAAGACCCAGGCAAGTTTGCGACGCCATCTGTGTTTTATCCAAGAATTAAACAAACCGCTCAATTTGAAAGACACTTTATAAGTTAATACGGTACTAAAACATATATACTTAAACTCTTTTTGTACCAAAATATTTTAAAATGATAGTCCACAACAGTATTAAAATACTAAGATGGTACTTAAGTATCAATTTTGATGTATGGAAGTGAAACTTCGACGAGGAAAAAACGAAAAGGAGCCAAAATATATATTGTAGAAATGTGTGGACTGAAATGAATACATGGGGTAACAATATATGACAGAATGTGGAATGAAATGATAAGAGATGAATATGCACTTAAGGCTTATGCATTTAGTAATATGAATAAGAGTACTGTGAGATGGTGTAGGTATGTAAAACGAATTAATAAAAATAGACTAACAAAACAAATATTTAGCGCAAATGTAAATAAAAGGCGTGGTATAAAATGACCAAGAAAAATATGATTGGATAATACAATGTTTTTTGGAAAGAAGAAAATGTAGAAAGTCAAATAAATCGTAGAAGACGTTTAACGAATCTACTTATGAGAATGTGTTTAGATTAAGAAGAGGCGAAGGCTGTGTGTGTCAAAATAATAAAAAAAAATGCACTCTGTCCTCTATCTTAACCCCGCCAGAAATAGGGCGTGATCGTTTGGATATTTGTTGTATACAGTAATTGAAAACCAGACAGGTAATCTTTTTAAAAAAATACTGGGTATAAATCGGGAATAGAAATAGAAACCCTGGGCTAGAAGACAGGTGTTTTATCAACGAAGCGAGGTAAGTCGTTTTTAAAAGAAATCCTTAAATATGCTCCTAAAACTATATTTTATGATGATTTTTATCTTTAATCTTTCTCTTAAATATCAATTATGAGATTTTTTCTTTTATATAAGTGATAAACTTCAACAAATCCAAAAGTTTCTTCCTACGATCTCGATACAGCACAGCCAAAGTTATATACGAGTATATCATTCTAAACAAAAAAATTGACAGATTTTTTCTGTTTATTTTGCAGACTTTTGAGTAACATTGATTATTTAAGTGGAAAATAGTTTTTTTTTTCACTTAAGGTAAATCATATGATTATAAAAATATTACCGAAGAAACTGGAACAGGTTGATGAGTTGTGTTAGAAACGAGAAGATTTTAAGGTTCAGACCATGGCCACTGGTATTGATGCGTATGTTGTTAGTGCATACATAAATCATGCTAATTAGATAATTGAGTTAACTCAGAGTAACAAGAGAAAGTTAAAGAGTTTTGTTATCTGAGCAGTTTGTTAAAGTTTGATGGGCAAGTTGAAAGGAACATTGAAAGAAACCTAGTGACAGGAAACAAGGTAAACGGGGAACATAATATTATACACAAAAACCGCGCTGCATCAAAAGTAGCAAACAATGACTATATAGTATAACAATGTGTCGGTGCCCAATTTGACGAACGAAAGTAAAATTTGGACTTGGCAGAAGAAAGCCATTTAAAAGTTAGATTGAGGCTGATTATTTAGATTCAAATTTATTTATTTTTCTTGAACCATTAAGTGACCAAAGGTAACTTTACAGACACCTACTCGTATGTTTTAATGTGTGATAACATCTCTCAAAATAAGTGGTAAACGTCAAAGTTCTCTCGAATGTTTCTATGCCAGGGTTTCCCAAACTTTTTATACCAACGTCACTTTAAAGCATTTAAAAATAAGTAAACGCCTCTCTCGTTCAACATTGAATATATTAGTTCATAGAACGTAGAGTAAGTGTAAACTATTTTCGAAATAACAATATTTTTGAAGTATTTGTTTTATTTAAACTATATGTCATAAAACTAACTTAAATGATTATGAAATCTACGATAAATATAAATATTTGTATCATATTTATCTGAACTTTGTGTTTGATGATTTTCACGAGTTGTTAAACTCATATATTCATGTTGCAGTTTAAAATTGAAAATTGTCGTATCTCCACATATTTCAATTCATAGTAAAATTCTGTAAATACTAACGTGCTTAAACCTATTTCCACGAGATACAAAGATAAAAAAGCTATGAATAAAATCAGTTGCGAGACAAATTATGTTTACAGGTAAGATATGCGGTCTAGCTGAGATTTTTTATTGCTGAAATATTTAATAAATACCACAATAACCACCAATGGATCCCTTACAAATATATATATAGGTACACCTCAATACCCCCTAAAATTTTCAATCAATAAAGGCAGTATTGTGCACGTTGAGATCGCTGATCCGTGCCATAATTCTACCCACACTCCATATACAGTTTGTTTCTTAAAAGACCACCCCCTCTAAAAAAACAATCAATGAAGCCCAGCCTGTTTGACGGATCTTTTATACATACACTTGATGTTAAAAAAATGACAAAATGACGACCTTAGAATAGCACATCCTAGATATTATATTCGTAACACATACTTTAGTTGTGTAACGTGGCACCAGATTCTTTAAAACTTTAGACACAGCTGTTACTCGATCCTTCCAAGACTTTATTATTGAATATGCTTCAAAGGTAAGTTATTAGATTGAATTGTCTGAGTTGAAGACTCTTTTGCAACCTTTCAAACTTCAATGATGTTATCTCATAAAACATAAAACTGTGTTTCTTATTTTTCTTTACATCCTTAATTTATGATGACATTTTAAAATAATTCCCTAAGGTAAAATTTTGGATAAAATTAATTTCACAGAAAATTTCAAAAAGGTCATATCACCGATCAATATTTACAAGAAAATTCGTTAAAACACATGTGTTGATTTAAATTTAAAATATTTTGAAGATTTACGTTGTGTTATTTGTATCTTTAAAATTTATCTACAATAATCACATATTTTCTTACTCAAAAACTTAATTATGTAACACAAATATGCTTAATTTTGAAGAAAATTGATAAACATCTTTTCAATTTATACTCGTAAATAAAATAATACTAGTAGCAACCCGTGAAATATTCACGGAAGTAAAACAAATTCTACATTTATGAAAATATATATTCATAAATGTAGAATTTGTTTATATATATCAGTTATACATCGTCCTCTTTTATACCGGTTCAAAAATTGTTAGCTAGGTATTTAAAATTCGTTGAGTATAGTTTCCATCTTTTCATTTATCACGGACCCACCGAGTTTCAAATTTCGAATTACTTTCGGAGAGAATCCAAATATTCCTCTCTCGCTCTCTTGTATTCAAAATTCAATTCTTGTATTCTTTCTTCGGCGACAGCCGTCGTATGGGGTTTTGCCTATTTATACTATGATTTAAACTTATTTTTCTATTGATTTTAAGTTTGAAATAGTTTGGAATATTTCCGGTTTAAATTTTGTAAGAATTCATAATAGATTTTACAACTGTTTCAAGTGGATAATTGTTTATAAACTTTTAATTATTTAAATAAGAATGAAAGGGTTCTGTTAGTTGAAGGACTAGTTCACTCAAGATGGAAATAGTATTTCGAAGAACTGTTCGAGAGTGATGATAGAAGAAAAAACATTTGATAATCGATAAACATGTTTTCAATTTATACTCGTAGATAAAATAATACTAAAATGTATTTTTCTAGTGAATTTAAGTTTGGAGTAGTTTGAAATATTTCCAGTTTAAAATTTTTAAGAATTCATAATACATATATTTTACAGCTTTTTCAAATGGCTAATTGTTGGTTTAACTTTTAATTATTTAGATAAAAATAGAAGGGTTCTGTAAGTTGAAGGAATAGTTCACTCAAGATGGGAAGTATTTCGAAGAATTAGAATTTAAATAATTGGGTGTAGTAACTTTACAGAATGGAAAAACTAGGAATAAGGGAGAAGCAAGACTGAAAAGAACATGTGAGATGTTGAGGGTGCCTTTCTAAGAAGACAAAGATGCGTGAATCAGATTTTCTCTTTACATAGGGTTGTGGTAAAATGTATGGCAAAAAACATAATGTGTTTTGAACATTTGTTGATTTGAAAAAATAAATAAATTGTGTGATAATATTGAATGAATATGATGTTGAATATATACATACGTAGTATTGCATCATTAGATGGCAAAAATAGATGATGTGTTTAAGTAAATGGTACCTTGACTGAGTTGTTTAATATTTCAAAGAGATAAAGCAAGTATTTGTTATGTCACATTAGTTTAATATTTACATAGATTCATATGTGAAGGAACAACAGAAGTCAAAGGTTGTCATATAAATGATGAATGGGAATGTATGATGATTAATGTATAAATGCTGACGATGTGACAGTGTAAGCGGAGAATGAGGAAGACTTACAGAGTCCGATAAGTATGTTAATTGTATGAGAGATGTGAAGAGAAAGATCTGAGAATGAATGTTAAGAAGTTTATAGTTATAGTGATAGAAAAGTGTGAAAGGGAAATAAAATAACAAATATAGGTTAACAATGAAAGACAAGAGTATGTAGAGGAATTCTGTTATTTGGGTTGTATTTTTTCTGATGGTTGAAGAGTTACCAGCGATTATGAATGGCGTGTAGTGATAGAAAATAAAGTCCATGGGGCACCAAGATATATATATATATATATATATATATATATATATATATATATATATATATATATATATATATATATATATATATATATATATATATATATATATATATATATATATATATATATATATATATATATATATATATATATATATATATATATATATATATATATATATATATATATATATATATATATATATATATATATATATATATATATATATATATATATATATATATATATATATATATATATATATATATATATATATATATATATATATATATATATATATATATATATATATATATATATACTCAAACCAGCTGTCACAATCTGCTAAGATGTAAGTCCAACACAGAATGATATTTTAGTATCAAATAAGATGCATGGACGAGAAACGTGAAAAAAAAACTGAAAGTAGCCAAATAAAAGCTATAGAAATGTGTGCATTTAGAAGAATATAAGGGGTGATAATGTATGGCAGAATATGGAATGAAGTGATTAGTGATGGATGCAAACATAAGGCTGGTGTGTTGAGTAAGATGAAAAAGAAACCCCTATGATTGTTTAGGCACATGGAAGGAATGAATGGAAAAAAGTAACAAAGAAAATAAACAGCCCAAATGTGAAGAAAAGTTATGGTAGAGGAAAACCAATAAAAAGTGTTGGTGGGTCAAGTAAATGAAATTTTGAAAAATGGAAATGTAAGAAGTCATAGAAAACGTAAGAAGTCAGAGAAAACGTAAGAATTGTATGAAAAGATATATGGATGTGAAAGAAGCAAAATGAGTGTAATGACAACGAAAAATCTGACTAGCATTCTCTCATTCGATGATAAACTCCAGAGATTTTTATTTACCCAAAGGAACCTTTTTTTAATAATTGTTACATTACCTTTCCTGAAAGTTTTCTCTTAAAGGTAGATAATTAACGTATTTTTTGAAAATAATTATTTCTTTTAATTTAATATATGAATAGACGATCAATTATAAGTGTTTTGATTTAACACAACATTAAATTTAAACCATCTTGAAAGACTTACAAAAATGTTGACTATCGTGAATGCATACTAATAACATTATTTACATAAAATAATAACCATTCAGTACGATTTTGTGGGCCATTTCATAACTTTTAATATTAAGTATTTCTTTAATACAAAATAATAACCGAGAAACATGTTGTGAGTCATTTTCCGATAGTGATTTTACTTGACCCAAAAATGTATTTTGAAGTTAAAAAGGAAACTCGCATGGGATTAAATTTACCGTGGTTACTCTTCTCTTTCAAAGGGTTAATTTGAATAAAAATATATAAAATGATTTCTTAATAAAATATTGAAAAATAATGGTAAAACAAGAAAATTATTTATAAATGATAAAAAAAATATTTAAAATATCTCTCTTTATTTTGAGGATGAAAAATTCTGAGATATTTCGTTTCTGCGGTCTTAGTAATAAGTAGACTTAGTTCAATTTTTAATGCATTTTCTTCCAGAGGGATTTCAGTCTGAGACCATGTTATATCATAATGTATGTTTTGATGAGGTTTATAAGCTACTTACTTATCATGATTTATTATGGTACTACCAAGCGACAAAAATAAAACATTTTTCAAAACCTACCTATCGTTAGGCTGCAGAAGATTAAACCTGCCAATTATCTCAGAAGTATGATCTTCCATCGAAACTTGATCTTTCAAGTATAAGTTATAACTAAAGTGCGATAGTTTGCACACCAAATATATAGCCACAGGGTCTTCTATTAACAAGGATGGCTGACACAAATACTCTATCACAAGGTATAGTCCATCTCATCACATCACTGAAAAAAAAAATTTCAAACTCAATTCGCTAAATATTTTTTTTCCTAAGATTGTAATCTGTTTTCAGTCAAGTTCATAAAACAGGCAAAAAAAAATTGGACATTTTGTTTTAGGAGATTAATATAGTTGGACTGATAAGCAGTGGATTTTTAAAAAAAATTTACAAACTCGAGTGTAATTGAATAATTTTAAGACATATTTGTGTAAATCTATTAATCCATATTTAAATCATATAATTGTTAGGAATCAATTAAATATTTGAATATAAAAAATATATTTGATGCACTTGAGATCCAGCTATGTACCCCAGAAGGTTTTTTTTAATAAATATTATTTTTTGTAAAAATTTAACTTTTATCGTATTATATAAGGTAACCGAGTTTGATATTAATTGGTATCATAAAAAAACTATTCAAGTCATATATACGAGTATATTGCTGTTTAAAATTAAAAATATAATTTTAACGAAGTTATGTTAAGTAGAAACTGAGAGAAATCTCGGCACAGTGTCTTAAATGTCTAGTTAACACTCTCTTTCTTTTGGATTTTCTTTAGCTATTTCAAGCATTTTCAAAACTTTCTTATAGAAAAGTTTCGAACACAAAACTTCTCATGTCTACTTCAAAGGTCAAACCAAAGTCTAATCAAAGGTTGGAAAAATTTTACCTCTCAGACAATGGGATAGCCGCTGATAGCCGCACGGATTAATTAAAAACACATTAAGAAAGATAACTTTCCCCTAACAATACTTTAAGAAACATTACCTCGGATCTTTTTAGATGTACGAGTACATATGAAACCAAAAATAGAGAAGTGTTGTGGTGGTACCTTCATATTGTTACTGTTTTTTAAACGCCTTATTTTTTTAAATACAATACAATCTGTGTATCAAAAATAAGAAGTAATAATAACTCATGTTCTATTGACTGGCATTGTTTTATACTGCCTAAATAGATCATTTGAGAGATCATTGGACGAAGGTTATTTTTAGGTTTTATCAAATTTCTGACTTTTGAAACTGGTTTTTATTTCATTATTTCTTTTCAATTACTTTTGTTAATACTGTATACGTGTAAATATAACATTATCACTTTTTAGAGAAGCATATTTTTCTTAAAATAAAAATTAAAAAAATCGACTTATACAAAACAAATGTCAAAAAGAGTGCATTTTGAAAATTTTAAATTGATTAAGAAAAATAAACGTTTTTTTTTTTAAATCTATTGATTAAGATTCACGATTAACAAGGGGCGTCACAGGTTTGATTCATGTCGGATATACTTTTAGACTGTTTTTTTCCTCTTAGACCAAATCTGAATTTAGGTTTTCCTGGGGCTCAAAATCTTTATACCATAATTTTTTTTGCACTAATTAGCATCACTAAAATAACGATACATTCATATATCGTACGCAATGCTGCAGCAAATTAGACCTGCCGATCGTCATGGAAATTTTATCTCCTTTCTATCGGAATAAGGAAGTGTTTTTCATCAATATGGTGGCTAAAAATCATACTTGAAAACGATGAAAATAATATTGTTTTGAAAAAGAAATACTAAGCCTATAATTTAAATTCAAATTTCATCAAATGCTCATTGGAGACTTCTTTTGTAGATATATTTGGAAAGATGCTTCACGCATTTATATGCATTTTTTTAAATTATTGCAATCAGTTTTTCAAATAAGAAACCATGGGAATTATATTCAAAATTTCATGGTTATGAAAATTAATTGATGATAAAAACATAAGGACTCAACCATTATTTTATCTGATTTGAAATAATCAAGAAAGCGTGTAATTTTATTTTGTTGGCTTGTCTAGGATGATTTTATTTTAGACATAATTTAACCATGAAATACAAAGTTTAATCAGTAGACATTTTCATATATGTGAGATAAGGGATAATTTGCGGTATTCCTTATAAACGGAAAGGATGTGTTTTACGAGTTTAATATTTTTTTGCAAATATACATCTTAATTAAGTTAGTGATGCAAATTTTTTCTTGATTTTCATAAGTTTTAAGACGAAGTAGTGTTATATTTAAGAACGATTTTTTTATATAATTGAATAATGCTTTTTATATTGAAAAATACGGGAATAATTTTATACATATTATATAATATTTAAATAAATATGTTTAATCTCCAAATATAAATGAATACCACAGAAGCTATTGATAGTACTGGGTATATTTTTTTCTGGCTTAAACTGCCTTATTTCACGGTAATAAAAGTTCAATTATTATTTATTTCAACCTAAATAGTTGATCCACATGTATTTATTAACAAAATCAGAGGCATTTTATCGAAACAGGCTAGGAAATATAACGTTTACATCGATAATTCTCACATACTGACAGCTTCAAAGGGGTCAACAAAACAGACTCGTTTAATTGGAATAAAAGCAAACTGAATCACGAGTTAATTTGATGGAAAAAGAAGTTTCGCTCAATTCTCGATTTTACTCGACATTATACTGTCCGCAGATCTTGCGCAAGAACCGGATTTCAGTAATTTTGATCTCATAGTTCCAACGCATAATTCTCGTATTACCCTCCACATTGCCAGTGACCATTAGTTATTCTATGTCTTCTTTGCATAAAATGTGATAAATAACTTAATAATGTGTCGAAGTCATACTTTGATCGCCTCTCTTGAGATATTCAAGCCTTCTTATGTAGAGGCATTTTTTCGTCACTTTCATAAAACACTCAGCAATCATCTTCATCACCATACCTTAAAATAGTATATCCTTGATATTTCTCTGGCATTTATTTTTCAATTTTTTGAGGCCACAGTATGAAAATCAGGGATTTAAAATACATGTTTTCACTTGTTGAAAGATTTTTCTGTTTCTCCAAGTAATGTTTTACTTTTTGATGGTACTTTTTACCATACATTTTTTTATTTCAGTTATATATTCACTGTTTTCAGCAAATGTAGACCAAGAAAAAGGAAATCATGAATGATCTCATAAATTTGTTGTAGATCCGTCAATAGTATTTAAGAAAAAAGAAAAAATTAAATACTTCTCAAATAATTTGCTACACTGCACATATTTTCAAATCAAAACATTAACAAAAATACATTTCGCCAATTCTTAAACGTCTATTTCAACTATTTCTGACTTTATATGTTATGACTTTTTATATTATATGTTACGCTTTTCTAAACGTGAAATCAATCAAAAGTCAATAAACTCTGTGGTTAATTTTGCTTAACTATTATTTGTGGGAAGTGGTAATTTTCCTCTCTCAATATATTACCTGAATAGGATTTTTTGACATTTCATGTTATTTAAGATCTCCTTTTCTACAGAAAACATGCGCGGTTTTTGAAATACTGGACGACTGCAAAGTGCATTATTCATATTCAAATTCTTCAAAAACACAACTTCCACCATTTGTCTCCGAAATCCATTCAAATTTAAAGACGCGTAAGACTTAAAGACTCGTTTATGGTAATGAAACAAAAACTTGGGTGATATATTAAGTCAATTGAAGGTAAGCGAAAACTTAAAAGAAAACATGGAACGAGAGCCGAAAAAAGTGAACAGACCTGTTTAATGGTGGTAAACTCTTATATATAGTTAAATTACCGAAATAACAGCTTCGCCTAAATAAAAATCATGACTCATGTGTACTCCCATAAGAATTTGCCACTGGTCCGGATATTCTACGGTAAGCAGGAAGAATTGACAAAAATAGGGAACGGGGAGCTATGGAGGCTTACTTTCAACTCCAGACGGAAGACGGCATACGAAGATGTTTTTTTTATAATGATAAAGAAATATTTTACAGGAATGTTATCCTTAATTAAAACATCACTTTAAAACAGCAATAATTGGAATTGCTTTATTTTCGTTCATATTGAACCTCTTAAAGTACGAGTATTTTGGGGCAAATATTATAAATGCACATCCATGTTTAAAAGTTATTTTGTTTTTGCTTTCATTTATTGTTTTATATTGTAGTTTATATGTAACATACATATTAAACCCAATACCTTACAATTTACCAAAAAAAAAGTACAGTGTAAAATTACCGTGACTGTTTGTCGAAACACCTAACTCACATCACTAAGAATGTTTTCATTGAAAATATTTTTTTAAATTTTGTATCTGTCAATATCCTAGACCTCATTCAAAACGGGCAGCTCGCGAAACGAAAAAAACACTTGGCGAGTTAGTTCCTCGTGTCAGGAAAATAAAACTATAGCTTTTCAAACATTGTTAGATTAGATATTGCTTTGGTCAGCAATCTAAATATGCGAAAAGAAGCTCTCGCGCTCTTCCTCTCGTTTAAAAAATAGTATTCTGGCATGCTTAGATAAACACTTTACAGAATGAAGCCACGGAGAGAAACCGCACTTCCACAAGTAGAAACATCTCAAAAATGTATTTTGTACTTTATCCACCATTTGAGAGCTACTATCCTCTCTCATACTCCATATTCTAACTTGCTACGTGATAGTGTACTGAAGAGGTAACTGATAACCTTTCTCTTTATAATGACTAAGAGACCCGTATTACAAATCCCTGTACTCTATAAAACAGATTCACACAGTTCCTCCCCATGAGAACCAAATGAATGTCTACTATTAAAATTTATATCCAAATCTTTGATGCATTGTATTCTCTGAATGTAAATATTCAAATATATTTTAGTAAAAATGTTAGTATCCAAAAATTACTAAATTAAACAAGATGTCATAATCCTTAATAACCCACCTATATAAGTAATGGATATTTAGGAAAACTGAAAAGCGCGGCCAGTACACAATTTTCATGAACAATACTTTGAAATTACATCTCTGTTCCTCTAGACTCTTTTGCCAATGACAGGGTTGTTTTTTTTTGTTCTGTCCACAACGTTAATTGAATTTTCAATAAAGTTAGCTAATTGTGGAAATGTACTGTGAAATTTCCAATACTTGGGATCGCTCGCGGTCGATTTGCCGCCCGTCTTGGGCGAAACCTTCGTAGGATTTTCCAAAGTTTCCACTTATATTTAATTGAAACGTTCAATTTCGAAGTTCCAAAACGTCCCAATTCTAAAGTTCAGACCCGGGATTCCGAGGTTTCACGTCATTTATGAAATAAAATGGTTCGCGCTGAAAATTTTATAACTCCCGCCGATTTGCATTATTTTAAATTTGAGATTGCGATAACTTTCTTGAATTTGAAATTAAACCGCCCTTTTTTGTTTTCATTTAATCATCCCTTTTTTATATATTAATGAAACTCCGTGCAATTAGATTCACAAGCAAGTATACAAAATATGCCACACAAGGGTTTCCGCTGTTTGATTAAAAAGTGTGCTCAAAATCTTTTTGAAACGCGGTGAATCAAAATATACATTGAATTATTTTCTTTCTCGTTAATTTTTTTCCGTTTTAAAATAGTACTATCTTGTATTCACTGCGCAAATCATTATAATATGTTTCAATAAACTTTTATATCAATAATTCAAATAACTTAAATGAGCAAATAAAAATATTAAATAAAGGACTTTCACAGCACAATTTTACAATAAAACATCAACTCAATAAAACTCAGTCCTTGACTTTTTTTAAATTGAGTTAAACGTTTGCCATAATTGGGCCATCTACGGTAAAATGTTTGCAACGACAATTGCCGTTACTGCATGGCAGATACTGAGGACTCACTATGAAGCAGGATATTTTGAAGGGCATTAGTTTCAAGCAAAAAAAAAAAGATATACGCTGTGTTTGGTAAATGTAAATATATAAAGACGCAATTCTAGGTACGAAAAATGTTATTCCATATGAAACATGTTTCATCGATTTAAAATAAAGACTAAATAAGAACATGATTAAGTAACAATAAAATCGATTTTCATTTTTGTTTTCGATATTAAAACACAGCGAAGTATCGTAATACATTATATTGTATTTGACTTATTATCTGTCATTTAGTTTTCACAACAGGTAAACTGTTTATTAATACCTCATTACCATTATTGACTTTGTTCAATAACATATATGATAACATATGTAATTTAATCCAGTCAATCCCTTCTCCGCATCTCTTTAATATACAACAGTAAAGAAAACCACTCATACAGTTGTCTTGATAAGTCTCTTCGTTTATTCCGAGGAGATTTTTTTATTTAGAAAATAGCAATTAGTATACTTGACATAGGATGAATGAACACTATCTGAATAACTCTGGAATAAATATATGAAAATAGAAAAAAACACGTATTTCTTTTATCCGCCTTCATTTCGAAGCATTCAAAAAAAAGTTTTTTTTTTAATCATTTTAAACCTGAGTAATTTATTATTAAGGCAAAGAAAATGTTATTTGATATTCACTGTAATCAATCAAATGGAACATTAAAATAGGTTTTAAATACTGACATTTTTAAAAAGTGATATTTTTAAAAGGGTCCCTTTAACTTCAAAATTATAATGAACGAATAAACCATGATTTGAATTTCTCGTCATTTTATGAGGATAAAATATCAAATTACTTTTAATGAGACCGTTGTTCTAAAGATGTTTTCGTTCACCTCAGGAATGATTTAGTAATTGAATATTTTAGTATAGTACATATCAAATATCTGTTTATTTTATTAGAAAAACGGTGTTTTTTGTAAAATCAGTTTATTTCGAGACAATTACGTGGGCTCAAAAACATTGAGATATTTGAATGTCAGAATATGAAAATAAAGTGTTCAAACTAAAATGGATAAGCATTTAAATTATTTTATCAACCAGTTCATTATAAATGAAAACAATTTTTTTAGACTAACAAAACAAATACCTATACACAGTGCAAATGTGAGTGAAAGGCATGGTAGAGTAAGATCAATGAAAGTGTGGTTGGGGTCAAGTGAATTATACTTTAAAAGAGACGTACAAAGTCAAAGTAGCTGTATGGATATGGAATAGATAAAATATGTGTGTCGTGATAGGAATTCTTGCAATATATTCTCTCCGCCTACCCTGACAGAAAAATTGTGTAATGTGTATGTATATGTATGTAATATTTAAGTTTATAAAAATCTGGGCAACGTAAGCCCAGGTGACAATCTTTCCCAAACAGCTTGACAAAAATAAAAAAGGAAGAAACTCGAAACATAACTGACATCTAGTGACGAATTTCTTAAATTCCTTTGCAGAACGCAAGAAAGTCCAATGCTGGTTCGAACCCCACGCTGTGCCCATCCCCTCGAATGACACGCATTTTTTCCGGCATAATTTTCGAGGTATAAGGATATCTATGAATTCGGTCACACAAATTCTTTAAAAAAAAGCTTAACGGCTTGCTCTGGTTGTCATGCTTCATATGTGTCATCGAATCCAGTACAGCTGTGATCGGTGAGTTTGCTGATGCGCAATGGGTCACTCACTTAAAAAAGAAGGAAAAAAATAAACTCCATGACACAGCTTCCCTTTGTAACTGAGTTGACGATGGAATGGTGAGGGGATCCTCGACTACGAGGCACATCAATGACGGCGATATATTGACAAACTACAAATATTTCTTAGCGAACTAATCTCCACAGCATTCATCGTAAGTCTATGCTTCACTTTTATACGTCAAGGTGAGCACCAACACAATATTATATAAGTATTGCCATTTTCGCTACTTTTGATATAGAACGGCTGTTGTATTTATTACATAAAATTTTCTGTTTATATTATGCTCTATCAATAAGCTTGTGTCAATGTTACTTTTAACACACAGGCTAACATATAGAAAATTATATTTGTTAACGTGTCTTGCGTCATTCATAGAAGTATTAGAGTACTATTGTCTTTATCTGAAGATCTTAAACAAAATCGAACCGTTATTATTCAGAAAGATGCTATGGCTTAATTATTTACTCGTATGTAATGGTGCGGGAGGTCAAAAACCACTCTATTAGGAGATATTTTAAACAATGACAGCCTCTGTGGCCTATTTGTTAAGAGGCTTGACTTCTTTCCGAGGGTGTCGCTTACGATGGCACCCGAAAAAAAAGTTCCCGTCTGGTGAAAAATTTTAAAAGCCTGAGATGATTGCGAGTGCTGCTGCCTTTTCACGTGAAGCAGTATTCCCAAAAACGTACGATTACAAATTTCAAAATCTAAAAACTTGTTAAGCGGAGTCGAAGATAACGTTATCCCCAGTCACGCTCGTCAATATTTCTGTATTGCTGATTTGGATATAATGGAGTACCATATGAATAAACAAAAATAAAAAAGTTTATGTATGATAACCCCGATGATTGTTTAAATTTATTTTTGTATAAAATAACGAAGAAAAAAACAATTAAAAAAATAGTTTTTGTCTTATTTAACATTACGGCGAAGATATTTTACATAAATAAATTAATTCTTTTAGTGAGTTAGTTTTAAATAAGCGAAATTCGTTCCTATTTGGACAAAATAATTCACCAAATTCACAGATACATTTATTATGAAAAATAAAGAGCTTAATAAGATTCTCATTCTAGCTAAACATAAACAAAATAAAAGAAGAAACAAAAAACTCACATTATTCACGTTTTTTTTTCCGCTATGAATTGGAAAAATAAAGGCTGTTAAAACCAAAGCAAAAAGCCTTTTCCAGAACTATAAACGACAAAAAGGCAGTCCGTTTTAATTATTAATTTAAATGCGAGATAAGAGAGCAATAGAACTTTATCCTTTGGGATATTTCGCGAGAAGAAATGAAAACTACGTCTTTTGAAAAAAGATTTTGGACACGTATATATTCATTACAGTTTTTTTTAATAAATTATAAATGATAGGGAATTCAATATTCTTGTTGTATTATAATTTAAAAAGAGCTTTCACCGAAAGTGTTATTTATTATTTTTCCCCCTTCTTTACTTTTTTATACTTATAAGCATTTCATGTCATGATACACACATTCCTATAGGTTGAGAGAGGTTTTGAAAAGACCTATGGTTTTATTTGTTCGTTGGAAGTAGATATGGTAGGGGTATAATAATTGTTTGTTCGTTGGAGGTATATATGGTAGAAATATAATACTTGTTTGTATTTATAATTGTAAAGATCAAATTAAGTTAATTAGATTATTATAATAATTTAAATACTTTTTTTAGTCAATTTTGACCATAACAATTTTTACAGAGTGCGAATGTATACAGAGAAATACAACATGTTAGAATAAAGATATAAATATCAAAACACCAAAATATTTCATAAAGTTTACAATAAAAATTAGTTCACATCCACTTCTGTACATTATAGGTCAGGGCTCAGAACGCCCAGCTTGTATGACGTGCAACAAAAAAAAAACAAAAAAAAAACTTCTTCATAAATATATTTCCAGAACATGATTATAAACTTTAACGTTTATTTTACTTCTTGTTTACAAAACGAAACATCTTCGAAATAATATGTATGAAAACCTTGACTTAGAAAAAACAATCAATAAATAATTTTTTTAAATAAAAAGATAAAAGTCTATGAGCACTCACATATAAATATCACAGTTTAAAACTTAATTCACGCTTACTATCGACGCCATTTCACAATATAACGACCTAAATTAAAGTGTTCAAGTTTCCAATTCATAGCCAAACCATAAATAATGCGATTACTGCGATAAGTAAGTTGCTCCACATTTTGAATATTTTGGAGAAAGCCACGTTATAAATGGAACTTATGACTTTTACAGAAAAACGTTTTTTTATGACACGACTTAGGCGTAAGTAATGTGTTTTTTTTTCTCTATCTCTCTCTCTCTGTAAAAGCATTTTCGAACGGTGTTCAATGTTCAACAAAGTAATTTAAAAAACCCAAAAAAAATCTAAAATAGTAGTTGTAACTGCAAAATATGTGAAAATATTATAGAGTGTATATTTTAAACCCTAAAATGTTTTTAAAAAGTCTTTCAGGTTTTTCCAATGGTTCATAAATAAATTATTTTCTAAATAATGTTCATCTTATACTCCAACATGTATATTTTTTGGCATTGCTTAAATTTTATCCTTGTGAGATGCAATATTTTTCAGTATGGGAATATTTGAAAGTAAACACTGAAATTTTCCTGTGTGTAAATATTAGAAATTTATGCATAATTTAATTCTATATTCGAATTTTAATTCTGTGTGTATGAATATTCGAAACTAAACGCTAAAATTTTACTAATATTATGAACTAAACGGTGAAGTTTAACTTGAATATTTTCGTATCTTAAAAACTTTTTTTATCAAAATACTTAAGGTATGACCTTGTTGGTTAGATACCTATCTTCGAGCCTCGGGACTGCAATTTTGATTCCCGCTTATCCCCATTTTTTAGAGTCCAATTTACACTTTAGTTTTTAATTCAGATCTCATTACGATATTTGATGTCGATTGAAATAGATTGCCACATGGAAATACTCGTAAACCTGTAGATTGTACCTAATTCAACGAAATTGTAATATACATAAAGTAAATGTGCAATTTGTTATTAAAAAAATAAATATGTTTATTTTTTGTAAAAAACATCAAGCCACGGGACGATAAAGTTGAATAAAATTACTCGAAAAGACACATCTTTTCACCATATTGCTCTACACGAGAACAAGGATTGTCGCCAAAAATAAACTTTCTGAACTTGCCAGGATGGAAAAGTTTTCAAGTCATCTTACAGTTTAAGAAAACATAAACATTTCCATGAATAGCTTTTCGAAATATCTATTTTATAACGTTTTCACTTCTACAATATATTTCGAAAATATCAATTTCATAGATTTTTTTTGTGATAAAACTACTGTGCGTTATTTCTATACTACTTGTATAGATTATTTTAGTAAATATTTCATCATTCATTCTTTCTACGTGGTTCAACTATAACATCACTATTTTCTTAATCCAAAGCACACCATCTTCTTTAATTCGACATTTCCCCTAAGGTCCTCATTCTCTATTCTGGCACACATTGTTTTTCCATATTTAAAAAAAAATATTGTACAGTATATAATATAACTGGTTTATTGTTATGTGTCAATTTTATCAGACTAACCATACAATTTCTTGTTTTCTAAGCAGTCTCCTTTCTATCGCATTTATTTTCCTACTATTACTTTTTCTACATTGAAGTTTCACGAACATATCCTTATGTTTGGACCAAGATGCTATTATGAACAGCTAGCTTTGCTTCTCTTGAAATGCTCCGATTGTTTCATACATTTAACAACCGACCATTCATTCAATGGCCTTCTATTACTCTTCTTTCAATATCACACTTCGCGTGTCCATTGGATATGACATTCCAAGACACAAAATTAAAGATGTATTTTTATTAAAGAAATCTCAGAGTATCTACTTAGACTATCAAAAGGAATCTCTCTCAGATGCAGATCTGAAAAAAAAACAAGAGTGAATCATGAATACAAAATTTTAAATGAATTCTTTTGCGGAAATTAAACCCCTGTAATTTCGACAAAAGTCAATGGACAAACATTTTTTTAGTTAAAGAGGTCAAAACTTTCAAAATATAAGACGCAATGCAGATAAAATAGCTTAATTTCTTAACGTCTATAAACTCGATCATATTAAACATATAAAGACATAAGCATATTTGGTAACGTAAGAATGAGTCATATCAGAATCGCATGACTTATATGATTATTTAGCAAACATTACCCATAAACGTAAATTGTTCGTAACATTATATTTCTCGGTTTTGTAAACAAACCTAAAATAGAATGTAATCAAATTGGTTTAGTTTTTCTTGATTATATAATTATTTTACATTGTTCCAATTCTTTTTTCGCATTTCTCTTTTCCTATTTAGTTTGATCTAAATATTTCAATTCAAATATTGAAAATTATCTACAAAAAATTTAATAATTCTCAATTTTGTATGTTTTATTTTATTTACTTTTCAAATTATTTAAAAGGTTAAATAACACAACGTGTAAGCAGAAACAAGTTATAAATAGGGTTAAGTATATGTTTAAAATCATTTTAAGATTATTTTGTAATTTTTTCAAGTAGTTGATGAATTTCAAATAGTTTTTACAACTCAAAGGATGAAATCATTTTATGACAAAGATTTTTTTCATAGTGAAGGAAACCATGGGCATAATTTTATTTTTATTACTAGGTAAACTAAATATATATAACGAAGTTTATTAACCTCTATAGCCTACTTGACATGGCCTGCCTGGCATCCTGGAGATTACGGGTTTCATTCCTTTTTTTTTAAAGAAGGGTTCAAATTTAGTTTGCACTCAAAGCTTCTTAAGCATTTGGATGGAAGAGATTGCCGCATGACAATAAACACCGTTAGGTTTAACTGTGTCCAACGATAGTTCAATACAATACTATAAATTTATAAAAATAGTCGACGTACTCGTATATATAGAGTTTATTTATCAACTACTTTATATATACGAGTACGTCGACTATTTTTTGTGTTAGCTTTGTTTGTTATTATTTGTATTAGCTTTTTAAATCAATTTGTTTGTTACAATTATATTAAAGTAAAACTCTTAATTAACGTTTTTCGAATAACTATATACTATATTATACGTGTTTTTTTGCGATTTAAAAGCAGAATCACTTTGTAACAATGTTTAACATAAAAAAAGATGTTTGTTTGATACTTAAACCTAATAAGCAATGTATGTTAAGTAATTATAATAAATCTATGAATGTAATATAAATAAATTATCCATAACTACACGTATTACGAAAAAGCTTATGAAATCATGAAATACTTTACAAACTTAAATTAGCTTCATGTAAACATTTTAAATTCAGACTAAAATGATCCACTAAACTAAAATATGAAACATGAACATGGAATGTGATTGTTAAATTTTAAATCATAGCTTGAAACCTTATGTATTCAAAAATATTATCCCTTCAGAACCATAAAGGACCTCGCTTCTATCGTAATAATTTCAAATTTTACAACGTATTCACAATCAACAAGCCATTGACGTTCATTTTTATGGCACACAATTTTTTTCTCAACAGCTGTTTATTATTATTTTTTTTAATTTATGATAAATACTGCTCATAAAAGATGTTTTGCGTTACAAGGAAAGAAAATACCCATCCAACAAATCGACCTAGAGGCACATTTGATTTTGAACTCCGATTAAAAAATTATAAAAGATGATCTATAACTGTTTTTGTAATTCTCGTTGAGAATAAATATATAATATAAAATTATCATATACCTAGTAACGATCATATCTTAGGACAAACTTTTAAAAATATTTTATGCTCATAAAAAAAAAATTTCTTACAAAAATCTGTTTCTGAAAAAAGGACAAGATTTTTTCTTTTAACCTGTCAACAAATAATGACGACAAATATGATCATGCAAAATGTTTTTTTTTTTTACAACATATACAAGATGTACAGTAAAAAAACGGAAACGATATGCCTTAAAGGAGTAATAAGCCAAATCCCCAATAAGAGGTTTTGACATAAAGCAATCTGTAAACTATTATATGAAATCCAAGCAACAAGAATAGTCTCACATGCGGTGGCTTGGGCAAGTCGTCAGCAATCCAAAATTAAGAATGTCTAATAAGAATATCCAAGTTGGCCTAAACGGGATGAAGAGAAATAGGAAGACCGAAAATAGGGTGGTGTAAACAGGTGGAAACCTATGCGAGCATGAATTTCACCTGAAGTGGGCCGATGTAAGACTGTAGTGTTAGATAATCAGATTATCAGGGAATCGAACAATTTTTCAAAAAGAGAAGAGGTCTTATGTTTACATAATTAAAATAATTATTGCATTTTTTTGCGTTCTATGCACATAACTAAGTAAGAGGAACAGTGAACAGTTTATGCGCTAAATGCAAAAAAATATGTAAGAGGGGGTAGTGCTGGACAGTTTGTGCTATATATACATATGATATATACTTAAAACACATAAGAAGGGAGTATATTTGAACAGTTGGTGCGTTGTATGCATAAGAATATGTAAAAAAAAACATGGGGTATGGATGGATAATTTGGACGTTTTATGCATAAAATATGTAAGAGAGAGGTAGTTGTGAACTATGACTTATGCGCTTTTTACATAAAAATAATTTAAATGATAGGGGGTTTTGATAGAAAGTTAAATAAGAAGGAGGTATCTCTAAATACTTTGTGCACTCTATGCATAAAAATACTTTAATGGATAGGGGGGTTTTGATGCACAGTTTGTACGTTTTATGCATAAAATATGTAAGAGGCTAGTATAAATGGACAGTGAGGGCATTATATACACCAAAATAAGAATGAGACGTATCATATATGAACAATTCGTGCGATGTATGCATAAAATATGTAAAAGGCTAGTATAAATGGACAGTGAGGGCATTATATACACAAAAATAAGAATGAGATGTATCATATATGAACAATTCGTGCGATGTATGCATAAAATATGTAAAAGGCTAGTATAAATGGACAGTGAGGGCATTATATACACAAAAATAAGAATGAGATGTATCATATATGAACAATTCGTGCGATGTTTGCATAAAATATGTAAAAGGCTAGTATAAATGGACAGTGAGGGCATTATATACACAAAAATAAGAATGAGATGTATCATATATGAACAATTCGTGCGATGTATGCATAAAATATGTAAAAGGCTAGTATAAATGGACAGTGAGGGCATTATATACACAAAAATAAGAATGAGATGTATCATATATGAACAATTCGTGCGATGTATGCATAAAATATGTAAAAGGCTAGTATAAATGGACAGTGAGGGCATTATATACACAAAAATAAGAATGAGACGTATCATATATGAACAATTCGTGCGATGTATGCATAAAATATGTAAAAGGCTAGTATAAATGGACAGTGAGGGCATTATATACACAAAAATAAGAATGAGATGTATCATATATGAACAATTCGTGCGATGTATGCATAAAATATGTAAAAGGCTAGTATAAATGGACAGTGAGGGCATTATATACACAAAAATAAGAATGAGATGTATCATATATGAACAATTCGTGCGATGTATGCATAAAATATGTAAAAGGCTAGTATAAATGGACAGTGAGGGCATAATATACACAAAAATAAGAATGAGATGTATCATATATGAACAATTCGTGCGATGTATGCATAAAATATGTAAAAGGCTAGTATAAATGGACAGTGAGGGCATTATATACACAAAAATAAGAATGAGATGTATCATATATGAACAATTCGTGCGATGTATGCATAAAATATGTAAAAGGCTAGTATAAATGGTCAGTGAGGGCATTATATACACAAAAATAAGAATGAGACGTATCATGTATGAACAATTCGTGCGATGTATGCATAAAATATGTAAAAGGCTAGTATAAATGGTCAGTGAGGGCATAATATACACAAAAATAAGAATGAGATGTATCATATATGAACAATTCGTGCGATGTATGCATAAAATATGTAAAAGGCTAGTATAAATGGACAGTGAGGGCATTATATACACAAAAATAAGAATGAGATGTATCATATATGAACAATTCGTGCGATGTATGCATAAAATATGTAAAAGGCTAGTATAAATGGACAGTGAGGGCATTATATACACAAAAATAAGAATGAGACGTATCATATATGAACAATTCGTGCGATGTATGCATAAAATATGTAAAAGGCTAGTATAAATGGACAGTGAGGGCATTATATACACAAAAATAAGAATGAGATGTATCATATATGAACAATTCGTGCGATGTATGCATACAATATGTAAAAGGCTAGTATAAATGGACAGTGAGGGCATTATATACACAAAAATAAGAATGAGACGTATCATATATGAACAATTCGTGCGATGTATGCATAAAATATTTAAAGGCTAGTATAAATGGACAGTGAGGGCATTATATACACAAAAATAAGAATGAGATGTATCATATATGAACAATTCGTGCGATGTATGCATAAAATATGTAAAAGGCTAGTATAAATGGACAGTGAGGGCATTATATACACAAAAATAAGAATGAGACGTATCATATATGAACAATTCGTGCGATGTATGCATAAAATATGTAAAAGGCTAGTATAAATGGACAGTGAGGGCATTATATACACAAAAATAAGAATGAGATGTATCATATATGAACAATTCGTGCGATGTATGCATAAAATATGTAAAAGGCTAGTATAAATGGACAGTGAGGGCATTATATACACAAAAATAAGAATGAGATGTATCATATATGAACAATTCGTGCGATGTATGCATAAAATATGTAAAAGGCTAGTATAAATGGACAGTGAGGGCATTATATACACAAAAATAAGAATGAGATGTATCATATATGATCAATTCGTGCAATGTATGCATAAAATATGTAAAAAGCTAGTATAAATGGTCAGTGAGGGCATTATATACACAAAAATAAGAATGAGACGTATCATATATGAACAATTCGTGCGATGTATGCATAAAATATGTAAAAGGCTAGTATAAATGGTCAGTGAGGGCATTATATACACAAAAATAAGAATGAGATGTATCATATATGAACAATTCGTGCGATGTATGCATAAAATATGTAAAAGGCTAGTATAAATGGACAGTGAGGGCATTATATAGACAAAAATAAGAATGAGATGTATCATATATGAACAATTCGTGCGATGTATGCATAAACTATGTAAAAGGCTAGTATAAATGGACAGTGAGGGCATTATATACACAAAAATAAGAATGAGATGTATCATATATGAACAATTCGTGCGATGTATGCATAAAATATGTAAAAGGCTAGTATAAATGGTCAGTGAGGGCATTATATACACAAAAATAAGAATGAGACGTATCATATATGAACAATTCGTGCGATGTATGCATAAAATATGTAAAAGGCTAGTATAAATGGTCAGTGAGGGCATTATATACACAAAAATAAGAATGAGATGTATCATATATGAACAATTCGTGCGATGTATGCATAAAATATGTAAAAGGCTAGTATAAATGGACAGTGAGGGCATTATATACACAAAAATAAGAATGAGATGTATCATATATGAACAATTCGTGCGATGTATGCATAAAATATGTAAAAGGCTAGTATAAATGGTCAGTGAGGGCATTATATACACAAAAATAAGAACGAGATGTATCATATATGAACAATTCGTGCGATGTATGCATAAAATATGTAAAAGGGGGAGTTTATATGATACATATCACAAATTGTTCAATTGTCATTTTAATATATTTTTTTATTTTACTTTAAGTTCCAAAAAGACTTCTTGTTAAAAAAAAATAAACATGTCAACCTTCACTAATTGCTTGTTTCCCTTACAAGCTATTGTATTATTGCCTTAATGAAAATAAACATGTCAACCTTCACTAATTGCTTGTTTCCCTTACAAGCTATTGTATTATTGCCTTAATGAAAATAAACATGTCAACCTTCACTAATTGCTTGTTTCCCTTACAAGCTATTGTATTATGGCCTTAATGAAAATAAACATGTCAACCTTCACTAATTGCTTGTTTCCCTTACAAGCTATTGTATTATTGCCTTAATGAAAATAAACATGTCAACCTTCACTAATTGCTTGTTTCCTTACAAGCTATTGTATTATTGCCTTAATGAAAATAAACATGTCAACCTTCACTAATTGCTTGTTTCCCTTACAAGCTATTGTATTATTGCCTTAATGAAAATAAACATGTCAACCTTCACTAATTGCTTGTTTCCCTTACAAGCTATTGTATAATTGCCTTAATGAAAAAAAATCCTTCTTGAAATGTTTGCAAACAAATTAAAAATATCTTCAATCTTAAGTGGGAACTTAAGTTTGTCACGTGAATTCTTGGAATTTTATTAAAGTTCACAAAATCTCCCCTTACTACCTAACAATAATTGCGTTTACTTGACAAATACAAAAAAGCTAGAAGTGTATGTGTATCAAGTCAGTATTTTTGTCTTTTAAGAAGAATCTGTATCTTTGAATTGATTATCTATCGGTTGTTAATATTTTTTTCACTAAATTAAGAATTAGGCACAAAAACATTTTTTAGGCAAATATTGATAAGAGGAAGAAAAAAAATTTTTTTTGAACATAAGTATATATAATATTATGTATAAAAAATAAAACAGACCCTATGAAAATATGTTTTTTCCTCTCTGCCTCACAATGGACACGGCGTAATATGTATGTAAGTTGGATGAATAGAATTCTCTACAAATCTGAAAATTAGTCTTAAAATATCCCTTTCAGATAAACCCATTAAATTATATGGATGGCATATATCTTTCAATAGCGCGAAATACGATTTTCAAAGAAGAGAAGTAGGAAGCAATAGTATAAATGGTGGGTTATAGAATGTATATCGTCTGAAGCATTTCAAAAAAAGCAAAATGGCTGCCTATATTGAAATTATTGGTATCAACATAATAATGTGTTATCGAAACATAAAGGAGAAAACAATGTGAGAGAGACTAAGTATTGAGGAATTAGAAAAGAAAGCGGATGAAAGGAAGATGCAGTACTTCAAATAAATTAATTAGTATTGAGATAGTTCTGCTACATAGAAAAAATGAATGATCAAAGATTTGCAAAAAATAATTCATATGAGTAGTATAAAAGATATGAGAAGTTTGAGAACATCGAGAAACATATTGATGCCCTCAGTGAGATACAGGCAAAATCTTAGTTTATTGGGGACACGGCAAATGAAAGGCAACAAACGTATATCCATTAAAATTGTTACCTGTTGTTTTTTCGCAAATTGTGTTTTTATAGATTTCTTGTCATGTGTTAATGAAATAAATAAAAATTTATAGAATTCTGAAAGAAGGAAAATTGAAAAACCTTTACAATAAGTTATTCATTATGAGGTATTTGCCGTGGCAGAGTGAATCACGAGTACCAAAAAAGAATGAATAGAAATCCCTTCTTACCCAGTATTACCCGATGACGATGATAATAATGATGACCTAAATGGAAGTTTATTACTTTATTTGTCACATCTTTTTAACATGTCTACAATATCATGTCTTTTTATTTATGACTTACGCGTATCAAAGGAATATTTTCTTCTTTTATTTTGTAACGACAGAGTTCTTGCTTTTAAATAAATGAAAATATAACAAATATTTTCCAACAAATAAAAAGTTAATACAAATGTATATTATGACGTTTATGATATCAGTGGCCTTGTTGGCAAGACGCTGGTTTTTAATTCGGGGTTTTCGGGTACGATTTCCGATGGTACCCAAAAAAAAGTATTCCAAGGCAATTCCTTGGTAAGACAATTCACATGTAACAAGACGTGTGCGAGGGATATTGCTTATCAATATATTGTTGTATTTCCAATATATACGAAGGCGGTTTGTGAGTTATGTACCTACTTCAGTGGTTCTCAACCCGAGGTCCCGAATACTAGGACCAAAAACAATCTTGTCTCTCAGCCATGCTCAACTATAAATTTCGTTAATTTGGATATGTTGTGGGGTATGATTAAAATGAAAAAAATATGTATACATATGTAACGTATCACTTTACAAATTTTGAAGATTGTTTTTCTGAGTAACTTTGTATCGACGGAAGTCACGTTTGTGTGGATAGAACAAGTTTAAAGATACATTTTTTTTTCATTTAATGTTCGTTTAAAATTAACATCTTATAACACCAATAATGACCTCATCGTCAACATTAAAAAAGTACTCACTAGCGTAATAATTATCCCCATAAAAATAAACATAGGAAAAAAATAAGCTTTAGGCTAAACAACTTAAGCTAAAAAATACAAAAACTTTTGGCGCTTTTTAAGGTTCTTTTAAAAATTTGCCCTTACCTGCACCTACTGAAAATGTTCTTAAATAATTTATGCAAGTAGGGCGCCCTTAAAGATCGTTCCTGATATCCTTTTTGAAGACACACAAACTCTCAAGAAAGTTTACTCTGTAAAACAATCTGCATAATTCTGTTACTTGATGAGCTTAGATGGAAACTTTGAAATATACAGCGTAGGAAATTTCAGAGAATTTTTTAAGTGTTTCTCTTTAACTCGGCAAAATAAAAATCTTAATTTTCTTCAGCTGAGTACTTTTAAGTGTACCTGCTTTAAATGAAAAATATGTATTATTTTTTTTTGCTGCCTGTTAATAAAATGTAATTCAATTGAAAAAAATGTAACTAAATCTAAAAATAATCATTAAATTTTATACTTTCATGTATTTCAATGTATTGCACGATGTTAATACTGATATATTTCATACCAAGTGATAATATATTGTATCCATCCAATTATTTAATAATTATAACCCCTCACATCTATGAATAACACCTCTGCAATGTCTGGATTCTTCGAAAATAGTATTTGAGAAAATAAGTACATGGTAATTGAAAATAATGTGAGTAAAACACGTATATACAACATATGCTTTTAAAATTAGAGCTGATAACACACGAACAAAACAATCATCATTTCCAGCAAAAGAATAAAAATAAGAAAAATGTGTTAAACTGAAGACATTGTGAGATAGGGGAGGAGGGAAAACGTTATTGGTGAAATCACGTTCAAAGAATAGATGAGAACCGGATATTATCTCATGGTTAACCTATAGGAAGCCAGCCATTAGGCTGACTCCCAAAGAGATGGATAAATAACTAGTAGTCCATATCCCAGGAATAATAATAAAAAACAAACAGATCAAGAATCTACTGCAAGAAAAAGAAGAACCTCTCGCACAAAAATTGGTACATACTTTATTCATTATGTCCGTATATTTTTTCAACTGATTATTCCTAGTACAATAAAGTTTCAAATGATAAAGCACACGTGTTAGACTTTTAAGATAGATATTAAGTACATGTTTTTCTGTACGTTTTTACAAAAGGAAAAAAACATGCTATTTTACAAAGAATAAAGATAAAAATTATATATCAATAAATAAAACAGTTTTATTAGTATGTATTAGTTTAGAAGAATTGAGCTCTCAGAAAAGGTGACACCTGAATTTAAAAAAAAAGTATACTGAGGATAAAATAGAATCACAAGGTATTAGATCAAGAAAATGCTGAAGAAGGAACCTCTTGCACTCGAAAATTTTTTCATGAAAGATTTCGAGTTATCCAATTGTTTTATTCTCACTATCCTAATCGCCCTAAATCGATCCAATATGGTGGGGCATTATGATAAGGATTTTTCCGTTACTATCCTCGTTGCATGAAATGGTCTGCCTTATAGTATTAGAGATATGGGTAGTGTGTACGGCTTAACAAATATTAGAGCCTTACATATGAAATTGGCGTTTTGTTCGGGAGGAACATAAAGTTGATTTTTTTTTAATATAATATATTTATTTAATCAAAGTATGTACCATTGCTATCTATGCACTTTTGCCATTTCATAGGTAGTTCATCGATCCCTTTACTAAAAAAACCATTCGGACGGGAATCAATAAAATCTTTGAAGTCGGTTTGGACTGCCCCATCGGAGTTGAATTTTTTCCCTTGCAAGAAGTTATCCAAATTTCGAAAAAAATAGTAATCTGTTGGGGCAAGGTCCGGAGAGTACGGTGGATGTCTTAGACATTCCAATTGAAGCTCTTCTAATTTGGTAGCCGTCTGTTGTGCAGTGTGTGGTCTAGCGTTATCATGAAGCAGCAGTGGCCTAGAGCGATTAACCAGCCTCGGTTGTTTAGCAGCTAGCTTTTCCATCATGGTTTGCAGTTGCTGACAATAGACATCTGCCGTAATCGTCTGGCCAGATTTAAGAAAGCTGTAGTGAACGACACCAGCACTAGTCCACTAAACGCTCACAAGTAACTTTTTTGGAGTCAATTTTCGCTTGGGGCATGGTTTGGCTGGTTCGGCAGGGTTCAGCCATTGCGATGAGCGCTTCCGATTATCATACAGGATCCACTTTTCATCACAGGTAATGATTCGATTCAAAATCCCTTCATTATTGTGCCGGTTGAGTAATGCAACGCAGCAGTCAACGCGCGTTTGTTGATTTGCTTCACTCAATTCGTGAGGTACCCACCTTTCAAGCTTTTTCACCTTCCCAATTTGCTTCAAGTGGATTAAAACAGTTTTATCACTAACACCGCAGCCTACAGCTAACTCGGACGTGGTTTGCGATGGATCTGCTTCCACAATAGCCTTCGATTCTTCATTATCAACTTTGGTCTCCGGCCGTCCACGGGGCTTGTTCTGCAGGTCGAAATTTCCAGAACGAAAACGTTGGAACCAAAAACGCACTGTGTTTTCTTTTGCGGCACCGTCGCCATACACATCATTAATCCTTCGAGCCGTTTCTGCAGCACTGGTGCCACGGTGGAACTCGTACTCGTAAATAACGCGATATTTCAAGTTTTCCATTTTGTAAACTGAGTGACGCAAAGAAAAAAAACAATTGAGGAAAAAACAAATGAATTATAATTTTCGAAACACAAATACTTGAGTAAATAGCTGTATAAATTTGAATTTGGAATTCCTAACCAAAGAGAAGATATTTGAGATCAAAGTTGCCAGTACGGTAAAACGCCAATTTCATATGTAAGGACCTAATACAACCTTTTTGGAAGGTCTTATCAAAAGTTATGATGTTACATGAACAATACACTACACTTAACTCAAAGACGAATGTCTACTATCACATATCGGGAGATCTTAAAAAGGTTCTTTGCAGTTTTTCTTCCCGTTGTAAGCTTTTTTTAAACACATGCAGATGCAGGAAAGTACCTAATCTAATGGCCGCAGCTACTACTTTTCTTTACCTACTCTCAACTTATATGTGTATAGTTTATATGTATATACATATATTTATTTTGTAATATTTTATATCTGCCAATAAGAGTGGGTTCGAATCCTGATTTAGAACGCCCTTGAGGAGTTTGGTTTCTAAAACGGCGCTATATAAATTTAGATCATGGACGAATTGTAACGTGCATTTGTCACAAGAAAATTGTTATCGGCACATTTTCATTGTTAAAGGATTCGTGGTTTTCTAGGAGTGTAAACCGGAATATTCCAATATATGGGGGCTAGCAACGAGCTTCTGAATGAACTTACATATTTATACAAAAACATCTAATCAAATATATTTCCTATTTTAGAAAGTGTTAAAACCTTGTTAGAATTCAATAAGATATTGTACTCAAGGATTTCAGGATATCGAAACGAAAAGTTATGCCTCAGAAAATTATTTTGAACCTTTTTCAATTCTGTTGGAATAGATAAAGTAGTTCTTACAAGTGTTGAGTAGACCACTAGTAATAAGATTTTCTCAAAGTATAATAATCAAGTCACTAATAATTTTTATTGTTATTCAGCATTCAAAGATAGTGTGTTTGTCTCTGTTAGGAATTTTAATCAATATATTGAATAGCATACTTGTTAAACCACAAAATTTCTAACTTTGTGGTTTTCTACTTTCTATTTTCAACCTTTCAACGTTTAAAAGTAAAGTAAAATTAAAATGTTTCGAACGGAACGCCAGAAAGCAACGATCGAACGGCTTAAAGTTCGAAGTTAACTTTTCTCTTAGACTCCTTCGACCCACAGAATAAGATTTGAAATAAATTATTGACTTCTTCAAAATTGTTTAAGGGAATGGCCAAATTTAAAAAATAAAATATTAATTGGCAGAACTGACAACTATTTTTTTTAAATTTAACATCGTTTAGTTTTGTAAATAATTTAATAAGACTGATAGTAAACAATTTAATAAGAAATTTTAAGCAAGCGTTAAATTTAATTAAATTACTTTGGAAGGTGAGCTTTATTTATAACAATATTTAATATTGTGCATTAAATATATTTAAGATTGTGTATTAAACATGTAAAAAGTGCATCAAGGCCTTTTCGAAAGTAGCAATCAAGGATGTTCATACTTGTATCAACTATGTTGGGTCAAATCTTAGTGTGGACCCGGGTCCAAGGTTTTTTCCATTTCTTGATTCAATTATCTGATTGTACTCGTATCTGCAATGTAGGAAAATTTCACATGTTAAAAATGACTGATTTCCAATTCGCATCTATACCATGTTTCGAAGATTTTCAGAACACAGTAATCTAAATTACTAGATTACTCATCAATAAACATATAGTACATGAACATTTCTCCATTCAACCAAATCAGTTTAACGCTTCAGCCACAGTATGCTATAAATATATACCAAATTTACATACTGTCTATATGGTATAATATTCTTAACTGTCCCGCCACCCTCTCTTATCTCGTTGAAATTTTTTAACGCCTTCCCCATCATGGGGTGCGCTACGCTCAGGCAGATATTGTTTATTGGCCTTCCCACATCACCGTTCTTCTTTTTTTACGTCGTTCTTAACTGTCTATGCAGTAAGACTCTGGAACCAGTTACAAATCAATACTATACTGTATCCGTCCTTGGCATACTTTAAAAAGGGACTGAAAAAACTCTTTATTTCTAGTCAATAATATAACATTTTTCTTTCATCTCGACCATCCTTTCCTTTTCCTTTGATTGATGATATCTCACTTTTATTACGAGTATATAAATACTATAATCGTGGTGAACTCGTAGTAATATTTATACTGTGTAAGTACGAGTACTACTACGAGTTTACTACGAGTTTGTATATTGTTCATAAATTTCATAAGTATGAATATTTTTAACTTCCTATATTGTATTTTATCTGGTTGGTTAAAGAAATGGCACCTGGCAATAAGCCCTCCGGTAGTTTTTACAATGAAGTGTTAAATAAATAAATATGTAGTGTTTAATGCGGTTCTTTATTAGGATTTTTTTTTTATAAAATGCGTTAATAAGAGCAGTAAGTAGTTAACTCTCGTGAATATTTTATATACAAGCACTGTTTCAAATATCTCATGTATCAAAATACCACGAGATTTTATCAGAGTTCAGGAACATTAAAAAACATTTAACGTTGCATGGCACGGCTTAACGTCTTGTTTTGAAGTTAGATTGTTCATGCGTCAAATCTCTCTCCCTGGCCATCCCAACTCATTGTCTGCGAAGACTGTTGGGGTCATCTCTCCTCGTCCTCAGGTTTTATGCTCTTCTGTCCCGGACTACGTCCCCCAGGCCGTGCCTCTGCATCAGGTTATCTTTTTGCACCACCCATGAATTCGTTGGTCTTCCTCTGGTTGTTATTCGAGGAAGATCCATGGAGATTGCCTGGTTCATAATGTGATCAGGTGCTCTGCGTCCAACGTGCCCATACCATCTCAATCGCTTCTCCTCCATCTTGCTCCAATGCGTGAGCTTCTTATTTTGTCTCTTAGGGACACACCTGCTGACCATCTTAGCATGCACATTTCAGCAGTTTCTAGTTGTCTAGAGTAAGAGTTATATATCGTCCAGCATTCGGAGCCATAGAGGAGTGCGGGTCTGACAATCGTTTGGTATACTTTTCCTTTTAACTTTACTGGCATTTTCGGATCACATAGAACTCCCGTCATTGATTTAAACTTCATCCATCCCACACTAATTCTATGTGTTACATCTGCTGCACATCCTCCATCGCTATGGATGAGTGACCCAAGATACTTAAATTAGTCACAATTTGGTAATGCTCCTCCATCCATTTGCATTACGGGAGTGACAGCATTTGTGTTCTCGAATGGTAGGTACAGATACTCTGTTTTCTTTCTGCTCAGTTTCAATCCATTGCCCTCCAAGATTCTTCTCCACCTTTCCAGACTATTTTGCAGGTCTTCGTGTTTTTCACTTATTAATACAATATCGTCTGCAAATAGTAGGATCTTTCGGTGTCTGTTCATTTCCTGGTTAGTTAAATAGTCCATGACTAAGATGAACAGTAGCGGACTGAGTACCGATCCTTGATGTACCCCCACCTTTACAGGAAATTCTGGTGCAGTTCCCGAAGTGCACCTCACTTGTGTTGTCACGTTATCGTACATGTCCTGGATGGCAAGTACATACTTCTCTGGTACACTATGTGCTCTAAGTGCTGCCCAAATTAGGCTTCTAGGGACCCTGTCAAATGACTTTTCAAGATCGATGAAGACCATATGAAGGTCTTCCTTGGCATCACGGTGTTTTTCGACAAGGAGTCTTACGGTTTGAATGGCGTTTACTGTTGATTTTCCCGATACGAAGCCACACTGATTGTCTTGTATTTCCACCAAATTCCTGATTCTCGAGTTAACAATTCGCTCATAGATTTTCATAGTGTGGGATATTAGCTTGATGCCTCTATAGTTGTCGCATTTCCTGGAGTCTCCTTTTCGTAGAAGGGAAGGAGAAAGCTTCTTCGGAATTCATCTGGCATTGAGGCTCCGGCCAATATTTTATTAAAGAGCTTACACAGCCAATTCTGTCCCCATTCACCACATTCTTTCCAAAATTCAGTTGGTATATTGTCTGGTCCTACTGCTTTTCTGTTTTCATTTGACACATGGCCAACCCTACTTCTGCAGGAGTAATATCTACAATTGGCCTAAAGATTTGTAGTTCTGAAGGATATGAGATTCTCGGAAATTCTTCATTCAGTTGTTCTGAGTAGTAGTCTTTCCATCTTTCACATATTTTACTTTCTTTAGTGATAAACTTACCTTCATTATTCTCTATGTACTTAGGGGTTCTGATCGATTTAGCCCTCTCTTTTCTTTGTGCCGCAATTTTATATATTTTCTGAGCTCCTTGTTGTGTTTCCAGTTCTTCGTATATGTCTTTCATCGCCTCATGTTGGGCAGAGGCTACTAGTTTCTTTGCTTTTCTTTTGGCTTCCCTATATAATAGAAGGAGGCCTCCTTTCTCTGTTTCATTATCGCAGTTAGACCAGTTCTTAAAAGCGATCTTTTTCTCCTTAATACTTTATACATTGTTCATGCGTCAAATAAAAAACGTAATCAACACATGTCTTATAAATAATGTTATCATCCCTTACCATTAAAAAATATCTTGTAAGTTGCAAATAGTTGGTATGGTTTTCTACGATCGGTAATTTTCCGCACACGTCCATAAAGATTATTCACTGATTTCACACACCTCTATCATATTTATTATTTGTCTTTTTTTCCTTTTTTTACCCGAAACATTAAATTATTTTTAACAAAATTTCTGTCAATTGTCAAATCTTTTCAGCATCACTGTCATTATGCCATCAAAATGCATTTAGAATGGTTTAAAACTGCAATGGAAGCGTTCAGATTTAGAAAAATTTAAAGTTGTTTTTTAAATTACCAATCACCTCAAGCTTGTTTTCATTTAGTCTAAGTGGTATTAAATAAATAAAAAAATAATGAAACACGTATTGTAGTATAATATTGGAAAAAAAACAACATAACAAAGAAATATATGTATTACAAAAGAGGGCATTAAATATTGGGTTACTGAATTTCAGACGCATAAATTATGCATAACAGATATTGACTTACTTTATCACTAAAACATGGGTAACTTTATCACTAACACCACGATATAACTGGCACTTTAAATTAATGTGATGCAAGCTTTTCGTATGATATGCATCCAGTATTTTACATTCACTTGAGTCCGTTAATCCAAACGACCGATCTAAATTACAGTCTGTTAACTTGGTCCATGTCAACGTTGCTGACCTTAATCCGTTTAACTTCACGTTTCTCTTTATGTGAAAAACCGAATCACCTTTCAACAGGTAAACGATTTCTTCGACTTTTGTTGATATTTCAACATGTGACATTCTCTATTTGAAAAAAAATAGGAACATTTGTTTTTGAAGAACATAATAATAAATAACGAATATTAAGTTGACTAAAATAACGGCGAATAAAAATTTCAATTATCATTAATAGAGTAAGTCAACCTACTCAATGACGCTTTGATTAGAATTAGGTGCTGCTCCACTCGAAATTGAGCTCAAAATTCAAAATAATAATCAATTCAACTAACCAAACTATTTTATGAAAATTTTACATTTACACGAAATGACGAAATGTTAAAGGAAATAACTTTTGTGAGTGTAAAGACAGGAATCTGTTTATCAGAATAAGCTGAAAACTATGGCCTTTATTTAGAAACTTCCTCGTATTTTCAATAGTATTATACCGGTTTTTTTGTAAAAACACTTTATAAAGCTTTGTTCTTTGTATGTAAGAGCTTTTATACTTCCCTGAACTGAAAATACATTTGTTTAAAATGGTTTATTTCTTCGATTTTCAAATAAAAATCTATCCCAGCCCCAGTCTGAAATTGAAAATGTTTTATTGTCAATTCTAAGTTTTTCAGTACATTTTTTACACAACACAATTTCTTAGGTTTATTGTTATATTGGTCACTTCAAACCTTTAATTAGAAGGGTACAAGGTACAACTGTGAAAAAACAAACCGAAATACCGCTGAATTAGGTTTTTCGGAGTGATGCGTCACGTGGTTTGTTTTATGATGCCTATTAAGCCAAATCATGTGGTACAACACTCCGGAAGACCTTATACAACTCTGTAGTTCGAAAAACTGCGAAAGGCTCAAAATTCATTTGAAATAACGCGTTCGAAAATCAAACCAAAAAATCGAACTTTTATCGTATGGTTCTACTTCATAACTTGTGGGCTTATTATTTCCATTTTGTAACTTCTTCATATTAAAAAGAATGTTACAATTATTAGTAAAAATTTATTTTAATAATTATTTTTACGAGTAGCATTGGGATCCAAACCCAAAATCCTTAAGTGGAAGACAAGAATTCTTGAGACGAAACCTATAATAAGCATTGTGATTATGTAATCGGCCAGCATTGTGATTATATAAACAGATTATTTTTTCTTTAGTATGGACGGGAAATACTTATCATTCAGAGAACAATATGTCAAAATAATAAATCAAAACTCCCAACGTAGAGATCCAGACAGAAAATTTATGCAGGCTAGATCTAAAGGGCATCTGAAAAAAATTATTTTTCCTTGATGAAACCTTTCACTGACTACACAAAATTATTTGCTTGCAAACATATATTTTTTCTTATCGCTTTTTCTTGCAAATACATATTTTCATTTGTTAAATTTATTTTTTTAAAATATAAAGAGATTATTTCAATAACAATTCCTCAAATACTTCGCGTTCTCAGATTTTTTCCCTTTGTGATGTTTTTTTTTCATATTATATTAAAACTGAAGAATGAAAATAAATGTTGAATTTTTTATTTTAACTATCACAAAAGCATAAAATAAGATTATTTTGAAATCTATTGTACTTGGAAAAATTACTTTTCTTATTTGAAAGCAAAATACACAACATTATTATTTTACTTTGACTTAAACGTTTGTATAGGATGGGCTAAAAGTAGATTCAAGACATTTATATTGTATTTAAATTTTTATCGACACAAGTGAACCGATGTCATTAAAACATATTTGAAGTCACTTTCAAGGAATAAACATATACATTATAACTTTATTGGTTTTCAATACAAGGGGTGATCTTTGGTCAGTAATCTTTAACACTCAGTTATCGGCCCATGGGCGACATGTATTCTTGAACTCAGTTGTCGGCTGACCGATACCGTGTGTTGCTTTGAACTTCAAATTTCGCGCGCAACGCATACGCTAATTTTGAATTCATACATTGTTATTTGTATTTTGAGAATATTATCAAATTAATCAATTCCTGTTGCAAACATGTAAAGGTGTTAAATTGGCAAATGCCACAAAAAAAATAAAAGGAGAGGAAAGGTTACACAATTCCTCAACCGACAGTATATTTTTTAAAGAAGCAGATCTTATGCTTACGATAATATCTCAGATCCATCTTAAATCTATGCAAAAAAACCCTAAAAGTGACAAAAGAGCGATTGAAACATTTTTTATGTAGTAGAATGTGAACTTGACTTTAAATATGTAATGTATGACGACATACGTTGTCTAGTCTGTAAATCTTCCACCCCAGGGGTTGCAGGTTCAATTTCTGTTGCCACACAATATTTTTAACAAGGTATTAGTCTGGTTTTCATTTCAAGTCTCATTGAAATGTTTGTGGATGGTTATTAAATTTTTACGGGTGATAAATATAGTCCACCAGGTGGTACTTTATGCAGCAAAATCTAGTCCATTTGGTCTAACCACGTTTTCCTCGGTGAACTTCTTTCGTACACACCTAGCGCTTCTGATTTGTATACTAGCTTAGTCATTCCATTAAAGGTATTTTATTCATCTTTCTTAAAACGTTCATTTTATCTACGCATTTGTTTAATGATGCCTTTATTCCACCTTCTTACAGATATTGACACTGCACAAATTTTCCTTAGTACACGTATAGTATCTCTACGGCATTCATCTTACTCTTATCCTTCTTCTTTAAGTTCAAGTTTCACTTCCAATACACCAAGATGGGTTACCAACAGACATATTGTCATTTTTGCTATTGTTGATATTGCACGGTTATTGTATTTAACATTAAGTGCTCCATTTACCTTGTTCAACTCGCCTATCACACGTAATCATACTGTCTAGATAACATAATTCATCAACCTACTCAACTTTGTCTCAGTAAATCCATACATCGCGCACACTTTTTACCTCACTTCTTTGTATTATATAACTATTACTTTTACTTATTATACCCTTGATTCTGCTATTTTCATTTCAAACATTTTGCTTGACAGCTTTCATATAGCTCACTTATCATATCACTTAAATCACCTTTATTTTCAGTAAGCGTTACCATATGAAGTCCACATACATTAACTTCACTCATTGTCATACCTTTCCTATTATTTTTAAGATCACGCGTACATGAATCAATAAATAAATCAAACAACAAGATGACATAACACACCCTTACTTAACGTCTTTCGTTATTTCGAATCACTTATATCCTAGTTAATATACTACACATAGATAAAAACATTTTACACTTTTTGGGGCGGTATAATAATCTAAGAATAATAATTTATTGAGGAGTAGCATAATTATTATTGTTGGGAAAGGTTGACTTTTTATCAAAATTTGGCAGATCGTTAATTTTTGTGTTAAGTGATCGTGTTTTTTTCTCTATATACTAACGACATACATTATCCTTATTAGATGGTGGTCATTATCAAAAGTCTTTTGAAGGTGTAGTGGTGTAGTGGGGAGGTTATATTTGCCTCTTAGGGGGCTCACTAGCACATTTAACGAAATAAGTTAACACTCTCTATAATGAGGTAAAATTATGAAATTGGAAATACGAATAATGTCTCAATCATATAAATTGTTGATATAAAAATTAATAATATTTTAAGTATCATACTTAACGAATTGACAAATCAATTCGTTAAGTATGATACTTTCAACAAATCCTAATTGATTGCGCAGGCATCGTCGTATTCAGCACCATTACTCAAACATTCGTGTTAGATACCCCTTGAGAAGGCATGTCACTTACAGATCGCCATCTTTGTATAAGAAATATAACCAAACGTGGATGATGGAAAACCAATCTCTTACTAATTTAGCCACGGAGATCGGTTAGAACTACAAAAATAAATTCAGTTGAAATGCTGTCAAAAATAGATAGCATGGGTCTTACTAGAATCGAACCAGAAACGCCGGAAAGAATATAAGGCATGTTAAACATTGGATGACCAGCATTGGTTTTCAATATCCCTGGTTTAGTTTTATTTGATGATATATTTACTGAGGTCGAAAAGGATCAGATATGTTAAACGATGTTCCAAATAAATAAAATTGTCAAGTTACCTATTTTGTATATCATATCTGTATCGATTTGTTCATGGTGCACTTCGTTATGTTTTTATACAACATAAATCCATTGAACTATAATAATGACTAATATAATGATTTTCTTAACCACTCAGTACAAAATATTTAACTAAATTTTTTTGTTAAATTCCAAAGAAGTGTTATAAAAAAATGGCAAGGTAATATTTTGCAAATTCATGGATAATTAATTTTTCTTTTTCTTACTAATTAATGCCTTTACCCAAAAGACTCATAATTTATTGAAATATCAATTTGGATTGAAAAATTTTAACCATGAAAAATATCGCATGTTTTACAATAAATTATTATTTTATTACTTTTCAAGTAAAATGAGAAACAATGAAGGAAAATTGAATGTTGTAGTAATTCATAAATCTGACAAATAAATATAGTTATTGTTTTCATCAGTGTGATACTTATCAACCCGCCCGAATTGGCGATTGAGACATATTGGATAGTGTGGCTGAGAGAAAACATTGTTATCGACCTCATTAATTTATATTTAGATATTTGAACTACTAGGGTAGGCAAGTCGTTATGCCATCAAATACTACAACATATGAAGAGGCTGCAATACACACGAGTAACGCGTGTGAGTATTACTACCAGGCAAACTATTTTACTAGTCCTGGACCCTGTTTTATTTATTTTTTTGAGAACTATCGGAAATAGAATCCAAAAACCCCCTGGTGCAGTCAAGCATCTTGATAACTAGGCCAAGGAGGTTGTCATTGACTTGATCATACTAAATTTATGGAGAGTATTTCTGCTCCAGCATCACATATGGGCTACCTGTATAAAAAGTTTAATGACCCCAAGCTATATTTTCAGCTCCAATAATATTCTTGACTCGTATTTAATGACATTTACGTTCATTTATGAATTCAAAGTTTCTTTTATATTAGGTGTTAACATAAGTTGTGTTCGTTTTTTTTTTTCAATTAAAAAATGAGCACCAAAAGTAAAACAAAATGATAAATGTTATACGTAATTCGAAAGAAAAATTTTCTGCTCTACAAGATATTGGTTTATTTGATTACAAGCCTTCAAAATGGAATGTCAAGTAGATGAAACTGAGCATTTTCGACACCTCCTTCTGTTCGCGTTCAATCGAGAGAATAAAGCTGCCAAAGCTGCTCGCGATATTTACAAAGTGTACGGTGTAGATGCCATGAATTAAGGGACAGCTCGTCGATGGTTTTTTCATTTCAAAGACGGTAATTTCAACCTGAAAGACATGGAGCATTCCAGACGACCAGTGGACTTCGATGAGGACCGCTTAAACTATATTATTCATGAAGATCCCCCTTCAAACCACCATAGAATTGGCTGAGCAGATGAATTGTATTTTTAATTTTACATTTATTTCGTTTTAAATTTTAGTCACCCTGTATGGAATATCAAAGTTATAATAAAATTCAAGGACATAATTCGAAATTAATTTAATCGAGTGAAATCCTTTAGCTGAATCATGGACAAGACAACGATCGTATGAGAGATTATGATTTACGGAGTAATAATAAGGAAAGGGTAAAATCAGCATTTCCAGACCAGTAAGGCCTAATGGCTTAACTCGAACGTAATTATTCTAAAATATATGTTATACACAGAGACACTTTAGGGATAATAATGATGTCTTTATTTATGAGCTTCGCCG
>OX463854.1:25028785-25137718 GCA_949825065.1 Odontocerum albicorne | reverse complement strand
TTTGGAAATTTCTTACAACCAATAATAAATGTGTTTCAGAGATATGGGAGAAAACTAGACAGACGCTTTTTAAAAAAAATATGTTTCAACGGGAATCAAACCACCACCATCCTGGTCAGTAAACCCACTCTAGTAATTATTATTTATGGAGATTCTTTAAAAAGACATCAACATTTTTAAAGATTTTCATTTAAATTGAAAATAAAAGAGTCTCGTTTCCTTGAAGGTAAAATTAATCCCCCCAAAGCATAATCGATTTTAACTTAAGTCAAATTAACGTTTAATTCACGATTAAATTAAAACGCTCCATTTCACCCTCCAGCTTTAACCTCCAGACATACGCCAGTTTAATATCAATAAGCTCAAGATTCGATGTTTTTATATTATGTAAACCAATCAAATATAATGGCAAACGTCTCCGCCCAAAAGAGATTCTGCATCACATTTATTGAATATAAATTTTACCCATGTTTCTACTTCACATTTTTTAAAGGATGTGTGTACTTGCTTGGTACTACTCCTGGTTGTTTATATAAAATAACTAACATAAAAAAGCCAACCCTTTGTTGATTGACGAGCTTTCGTTTAATCCCTTACAATTATTTACACCATCGTAAATTAATATTGTTTTCAGTGCCGTTTTCACGTTAATAACCTTGTTGAACACATTTTCCGATAAAAATATTTTTTACATATCTTTAAAAACATTAAGGATTGATCTCATTAATAAACTTCAAAGACAAAACTGAGTCCCTTCACAGGGAAACAGAGTAATCATTATTTTTATTTATTTTTAAACTTTTACATATTTTTCTTTGTGTTCTTGCATGGATCATTTTGTTTGATATAATTGCGTTAATCCTGTCAAATGTAAAACAAAATAATTGAATAAATTTCGGTACTTTCAAGAATATATTTTTTAATCCAGAGATCTACAAATAAAGGTTTTTTGTTAGATTTTTTACAGATGTACGCAACTTCTTTTTCTCAATAAAACATATTTTTCATTTAATTTAACCTTTAATTATATATATCCATTCAATGAAGTTCCTAAAATGTATTATATGACGGTTTTTAGATTATACTTTGTATACTATATTTTTTGTTTGGATAACACTTATTTTTGCGCAATACTTTATTTAAAATTCGTATAAATGGAAAGGTGAACCGTGGAGTACAAGTAAATACGAGTATAAATGCTAAAACCCTCCATTTTATAGATTAAAAAAACAGCTTCAATAAATAAGGACTGTGAAAAAAAGGTCTCATTCCTTCTACATTAATTTTATATATTTATCCTTAATACTAAAAACACTTAGCTGAAACATTCACACTCTGTATTCACATACTTACACGCACTTACACGCACGCTATCTCACACGCTATTCTGACCGCATCATAATCTCAACCATAACATCAAAATCATATCCAGGAACTCCTTATCTCACATTTTATATTCGCATCAAACATTCGCTCACATGTCTATTTGGAGACTTTCAAAAGCTCCCATCTCTCTCTTAGAATCGAACCTTAAGCCTCGGTGTGAAATATAAGTTTTTTCTACCAAGCTACGGTGGTCATCAATAACATGAAGTAAAATATTATTTAAACATGTATTTTCTTCTTACTTTGAATACAAAAGATTTAATTCTAAACACAACATAGCCTTTCTTAGACAATAGCAGTTTCTTACTCTACCATATATGTAGGGGATTTTTGTGATAAAGTAGCACGGCCTTTTTTTTAACTGTATGAATGTATCTCCGATTAATTTAAATATTTTTTAGTCACTGATTTTACCAATTAATTAATTTTGGAATATCTTATACTTGCTTTTTTTCTGATTAGTCTTTTTTTTCTTTAAGTTCAGTGGAAATTAATTTAAGTTTTGATACCCGCGATATGCGTAGTTTTATTTAACGTTCCATTAATTCTTGCAGGGATCTCTTGTTTTCAATATAATATTTTTTATCATGCATGTAACATTTAATCAGACATTATCCATGCTTTACAATATTAAAGAAAAAATATTATATATCTCAAAATGTGCCTCGTTATAACTAAACAATTCCCATCCTAATCCATATTTGACTTGCAATTTATCTTTTATTTAAAAATTTCTGTTCCTTCTCTTGTACATTATTTTCATTAACTATGTTTAAAACAAGGTCATAGATGCCGATAGCATATTTTTAATAAAGATAATTAAAAAATTAATAAACTTATTTTAAGGCATAAATCTGCTAGATATAGTTAAATAAATCAATAAGATTGTATTAGTTCTTAACAGAAGAAAGAGTCATTTTTTCATATTAAATCACACATTTAGCTCAAAATGCGTGAAATATATTTAAGTAAAAATAAGTTTTTTTTTTCGTGCCTTTAGTATGTAAATATTTTTAATAAACGATTTCATGCACATGTTTCCATACTCTCTGGTCATGGATCATATTTTAGGACACAACAAAGCTGTACATTGCTAGATTATTATCCTCGTTTTCGCCTCCCTTCTACAAATTCTGTTACTATGATCTTTCCTTAACTGCAACTGTTTGTTCTAGTGACGTGTCTTAAAAAAAATCAACTATGTTTATAAAGCAAGAATATCAGCCCACGTTTTTCATTACTAAGATAATAGAGAATTTAAAATTATCGCAGACCATAAGATGCGAAATATTTGTCCCAACAACCTTAAAAGTATCCTCAACTTTTCCCTCTATTATTTTTATTCCACGGAATTTTATATAAAGTTCTCAACTTTTAACTAGCTCAGTTATACAACTAGACAAAAAAAGAACCTTATTTTAAACAATGATCTTCCTTGATAATGTTTTTTCCCTACTTGGTAAGAGATGTGTCTACAGTAATATGATCTCGGATTTTATTCCCGATTGTACTAAAAAAAGTAAATAGGGTCCCAGCCTATTAAAGATTTCGCCTGGTAACAATACGCGATAGGCGTATGCAAGTGATTTCGCTTATTAACGGGTGGTAGTATTTCAATCGCGTATGATAGTGAATCGCAATTGACGTGTCTTGTTATTAACCCGAAGGCTCTATTTTTGTGAAGATAATATTATTTCCTAGCATCAAATTATAAATTACAAATACCGATATGTATCATGGGAGTAAATAATAAACAAATATATATTATCTTCTTTCAGACTCTTCAGGCAATTACATCTACACAGAGGAGCCTCCCATGTATCCAGAGCACCCCAACAGCGAGGGTGTGGACGAGATTGAGGAGAACCTCGTCCACGCCGACCACGGTCCATACTTCGATACGTCCGTCTCCAAGAACGTCACTGCTCTGGTCGGCAAGACCACGTACCTGAACTGTAGGATTAGGAATCTCGGGAATAAAACTGTAAGTTTTTTTTTATTTCTTAACGAATTGATAATAGAACCAATTTTTACATGTGATTAATGTATTGATCTTAAAATACGTCTTTATTATATAATAATAATTGGAAATTTATATGGCACCGTTCAGAGAACTGTCTCCTTAAATCTAGATCTGGCACTCTTTTATATAGCTCACTATCCATTTCTGGTTTCAGCTGCCAAAGATAAATTTGATGTACGATTCGCGAAATCCTTATACCGTCATTGCTGCGTCATCTCCTTTATCGGCTCTATCTTATACGTTCTCGATGTAACACATTTTTCTGATTTCCGTGCTGGAAATTTTATCACCATGTGTTTTATTTAAGATGCATGCAGAAATATATTCTATCTCCTATTGTTTGAGAAGACATTTTATTATTCTGGAATATATTCATAAAATATGGTCAAAAATAGTGTCGGTTCTTTAAGTATTTTGTTAAATTTCAATTTATGGTTTATTTGAAAACAACAGTCTCTTGAGTCTTAAGAATATACGAGTACATCGGTTTACCTGGACCAAGGAATTTTTCATAGAAGATTACATATAAAAAAATTAAACTTTGACATCAACAATTAATTCTGTAAAATTCTAATAGACAGAGAACACAACGTCCAAATAAAACATTTAATAGTCAATAACATATGTCGCTCACTATCAGGTCATTAAATGCGTAGCAAAATATTAATTCATTTTTCTCAGTTTTCTTCTTCTTTTTCTTGAGTAATGGCCATGAACTCCTATATATGAAAGAATATACATTTACTCCAGTGTCAAGTGATGCCTACTTCAGAGGATCTCGTTTGTTCTATTTACATGGGCGAAATCGTTGAGCTTTGTTGCCGCGTACGTATTTAACCTTTCCTTCCCGGTGTTGGGTATCTTCTACACGTTGCTTCAAATAACCATCAATATCTCTATAAATATAATAAATACAAGGTTAAGATTCTAGGTATTCCTCCATAATATATTTACGCATTGATTTAAAAAATAATATTAATAATAATCAGAATTTATCGACTACATCGTAAGTATTTTCTGAATATCGGAAACAAATTCGCATTTAAACGCTGTGAGTGCCTCGATCTTGGGTCTTGACGATAGGTGAAAAGTATGCGGGAAGCGCGACACTATATTCGCATCTCACTTTTGCATACGTCACTGAATAACGAGGAGCGCAATTGTCTCCACCTCGCAAGTGTAAGCGACGCCCGAGTTAGCCCTCAACCCTGCCGCACTGCAGTAGCTGTTGAGCTGGCAACGAGACTAGACCTACGCCCGTTCCGTGAGCGGTGCCAGATGGTCTTTTAATGTTTTCAGCAAATAAATCTCAATTATTATAATTTTTAACTTCAATTATAATTAATTAAGGGGATTATCTATGAATGTTCTTATTTTTCTGATTTAAAATCGCTAATTTTTGATCGCGTACTCACTACCCAACACCGGAACACGCGTTTCATTTTTATCACCGTAAGGGAAGGGTTAATATTGAATTCCCAAACGTGTCCAAAGTCGCGAATTCTTTGTTGAATGTGGAACAGTTTCTGAAGCTAAAATAATAATATTTAATCAGTGTCAATCCACAGAGTATGTCTATAATAAATCTACGAGGTGTATAAAAAATTGGATAATTTTTTTCACATTTTAACAAAAGTTTTTCGAGTTTTCCAATTACTTTTACGCCAAACGATTTTCTTAGACTTCAACTTCATTATATGTTAGATATTAAAATACAAAGTACAGACCTCAATCATGATTTAGCCATAAAACCGTTCAAGACAGATAAATAATTTAAAATTCTTCTTAAACCAATTTACGTGATAATTATATCTACTATAATAAAACAATGATTTTTCAGGTATCGTGGATTAGACATCGAGACCTTCACTTGCTGACAGTAGGAAGATCTACTTACACATCAGATCAGAGGTTCCAGAGTGTACACAACCCTCAAACTGAAGACTGGATTTTAAGGGTATTGTTTTAGCAGCTTACTGTACCTTAACTCAACTAACCCTAAACTCCTTATTAAAAGTATTTAAGGGCTTAACCCTTTTTTATGCTAACTATTATGTGTGATGTTCCTCTTAGAGGAAACCGTCTTGCCAATATCTTTAGATTTTTTAACAATTTAATCGTCTTATGCTTGACACACATAACCAATGAACGCCAAAAGCTAACCGTCATACAGCTGATTAAGATAGGTTGTTGGAACATGGAACAAATTCTTGAAAAAAAAATTGTATTACGTGGCCTAGTTTGTAAGACGACCGTTTTCAGCCCGTTAAGGGCGAGTTCGGTTCCCGCTGGTATCCAAAAATAATTAAGAAACATTCTAGACAGGTTTTTATTTTAAGCCTCTTTAACATAGTTCTAGTAAATCGATTGCTACATGGCAATGAATCCATAATCTTGTCAATGCACATTACCCCTGAACATTAATCTTGCAATTTCACTTTTTTTTTAATTCTAAGAGGAAAACTATATTGATATCAATTCCAGAATTCTCATTCCCTTGTATTCACAGTGGATATTAATAACGCAGCAATAATTTAATCAAATCAACTCCCACATTAAGTTTTTTTTACTCATTCTTTAAAATAAAAATTGCGGGGAAGAAGGAGACAACAATTGGGCCTGGTTTGTTAGCACGAAATGGGGTTTATAAATTCCCCAAGACGCAACTTTAAACAATGAAGATAATTTTTTATTAATATAAAATATAAGCCCACACGAATATTAACATTAATTGTTTACTTAGGTCCGAATGTATAGTGTAGCCTAGATATTAATTACTTATATTAAATTTTTGTGATTTGGATAAAAGGTCATATTCCCAAACTCCAAACTTAGAAATGAGGTAACAGAATCCCATAACTCTCTTGTTTAAGGAAGCTACGACAATAACTTTTAATACTAGATTCTTCGGTAAAAAAAAATAATTTTGTGTTCAGTGCTAAGGTCGGATCAAGAATTTGGATCCAAGGGTTTATTTTTACATTCACCATTTCAAGAAAGAAATTATTAAAATATCTTTCGTATTTTTTTATCAAAAACAAACGTAACATAAATACGAGTAAGTCCATTTGTTTATCAATTTCCGACCGATAAGAATTTTATTTATTTTATTTATTTATTTATTTTTTCAAAACAGGCTTAGCCCAATTACATTGAAAAATACAAGACATTAAAAAAGAAGAAAAATTACAGGGAAATATTTTTTTTTTTCAATTATATAAAATAAAAAATATTGCATATGTATACAAACGAGTATTTACACACAAACGTATGTTACATATATATTCAGTCACTTAAGTATGTTGATGAGTGCTTTCTAACGCGCTTAATCTTAGAAGAAAATTTACTTTTGCTTTTGGTAATGTGTTATGAAATATGTCAATATCCGAAGCAGTCCCGTTAAGAAGAGTTAAGGCCCTTCCAACAGGCATAGCAGCTGGAAGACCCGTTCTTGCGTATGTTATTGAGAACAGTTCCTGCCGGCGCAGTCTAGTGTAATTGTTAGGAACATTTAACGCTAATCTTTGTAGTAATGCTGGACAGCTCACAACTCCTCGAACGAGTTTGACAACGTATACCAGGAGACGCAGATCTCTTCTTACGCTCAAGGAGTTATACCCGAGCATGCCCAGCAGAAACTGCGTAGGATATAGCCACGGATAGACACCAAACTCACTCATGTAGAGATATCGTAGATATTTTTTTTGTACTTTCTCCACCATGAGCGAGTTCTGCGCCCCCACCGGGCTCCAAATGCAAGCATTGCTTTCTAGTTTGCTACGGATCAATGAATTAAACAACGTTTTGAGCACCAATTGGTTTTCAAACGACTTAGAGATTCTCATAACAAATCCTAGAGTTTTATAAGCTGAGTTGCACATAACTTCTATGTGCGGACCAAACGCGAGATTGCTGTGGAACAAGACACCCAGATCTTTAATATTATCTGTGCGGGGTATAGGTATAGATTCTAGTGTATATCTATGGAATTTCAAGACGTGTGAGCGATGATACGACATAATTTTGCACTTTGATGCATTGAAATATAATTTGTTATTGTGGCTCCACTCACAAACGTTGTTGAGATCTGACTGTAGGTCTAAGCAGTCGGTATAAGAACGAATTTTTTGAAAGATTTTGAGGTCATCAGCAAATAGAAGAAACGTGGATTTTTTTATAACTCTACCTATATCATTAATAAAAATAAGAAATAAGGTAGGTCCAAGATTAGACCCCTGCGGAACACCTGAGTAGGCAGTGAAGTAATAGGAGTTGTAGATTCCATGTGAAACAAATTGTTTTCTATCTGTAAGATAATCTGACAGTAGCCTTAGTAAGTTACCTGGGATCCCAAGTTCACTCATTTTTTCTAATATTTTTTTGTGATTGACGCGATCAAAAGCTTTTGCAAAGTCATGATACGAACAATCAATCTTATTGCCACTATCTACAGCCCTTGAAACATAGTCGGTGAAGACCATCAGATTGGATTCAGTAGATCTGCCTCTTCTGAAGCCATGCTGCTCATCAATTATATATGGGTCCACTAACGACCTTAGTGTGCGATCCATAAACATTTCTAGGAGCTTAGCTATTGAAGAAAGTATGGCGATAGGTCTGTAGTTGATTATATCGTCCTTAGAACCATTTTTAAATATGGAAATAACTAGAGTCTTTTTCCATTCACTTGGAAAAGTATGGACTCGGAAGACAAGATTAAATATGTAAGCAAGAGGTGCAGAAAGCAATTCACTACAGCCCTTAAGAAAAAATGTAGGTACTCCGTCCGGCCCAACTGCTTTCGTGTTTTTCATCAACTTTATTTGTTTGAGTATATCAAATGTAGTGATGCTTAGCTTAAATCCCGAGGAAGTATGGTGTTCATCATAAACAAATGCCTCGGAGTCCCTACAATAAACTGTTGAAAAATAATTTGCGAATGCAGAAGATATTTCGGGACCAGTTATTTGATTCCCATCCCAATTCATAACATTAAGCACTGGAGAATCGTTACGCATGGATTTAATATGATTCCAAAATAGTTTTGGTTCACGTACCATTCGACATTCTAAGTTCCTTATGAAGTCTTTATAAGCCGTGCGAATGTTATGTTTGAGCTGAGCGCCAGCACTTTTGACGGCATCGCAGTCACTCAGAGTGTTTCCATTTTTTGTGAAGAGAATCTTTAAGTCTAATATTCCCAACAATTTCACTTGTGAACCACCTCGGGTATTGCCGCTTACGTAGCTCTTTTGGTTTTACGGGAAAGCACTCATCAAATACGCAATAAACATGTTCATACAAATATGGTTCATACAAATATGGAAATTGGTAACATTGCCTTGGGTCAATTGTTTTGTTTTATTTCATGACTCTTAAAATTAATTTTATTTGTAGAGATGGGTTAATAATAAATGTCCATTCAATATAAATTGATATAAGGTTCCGACATTTTTTTCAATAAAAAGAGATAACTGAATCAATCAACACAACCAATAAAATATAACTAATGGCATTATTCCTTTTTCTGGATGTTTAAAGAACACTATCTGGAAAAAAATAAGTATATGAACATCCAAAGCAAGGTGAGGATATACAAGACCTGTGGCCGCCCCATAATGGCATACAGCATAGAGTCCAGAGCCGACACTGTCAGAACCGAAAATCTCCTTCGAACTAGTGAAATGAAGGTACTCAGGAGTATCGCTGGAAAAACCCTTCGTGATAGAGTACGAAACACAGAAATCCGAAGGACGTACGAAGTTGAAGATGTTGTCAGACGGGGACGACGGAGAAAAAGGTTCTGGAACGAACACGTATCCAGAATGGCGGAACCAAGAGCCGTAAGAATGGCCAAGAACAGTATCCCCCAAGCAAGCAGACCTTCAGGACAACCTCCCAAAAGATGGAAAGACAGCTGGTAGTCGACGTCACAAGAGGCAAACAGTGATGCAGGACCATAACATGCCAATAGGCCTAAAATAAGAAGAAGAAGCATTATTTCATCCACCGACACCAAACCAGCGGCATCTCATTGAACAATTAATTAGAACATTAACCATGCAAGTTACTCATGAATCATTTCAAGGCTTTATATAAAAAGTTCAGTTATAAGTTTCAGCATGTATTCAATTAAAAGGGATATTTCAATCAATACCGGGGCGTCAGCTATCTATAAGGGCACTATCGCTAACTGCAGTAACTAAATTGTTTATTTGTTTGATTCAGGTACTGTCTCCCCAACACAGGGATTCTGGAACCTACGAGTGCCAAGTGAGCACCACGCCCCCAATGGGGTACTCTATGTCGCTGCTCGTCGTTGGTGAGTACGGTTTTTTTATTAAGTCTCTTCATCTTGTTGAGATCAATATTTGCTTTTTTACAATTTATTTGAAATTCAAAACAATAAATTTACTAATGTAGCTAAAATATCGGGTTTGGATTAGGTTTGCTGTTCTGGAAATAGGCCAACTTCCAAAAATTCAAAAGTTGTTTTAAATACAACATAAATAAAGAAGATAATTAAAGTAATCCTAACTTTGGTGTTAACAAACCTTATCTCGAAAAAACACAGAAGTTCTATAAGTAGAAATGTTTCACACATAATATATAAAAGCAGAATACTCGATTTTGTTTATTTAATTTTCAGATAAATAATTGTTCCATCGCACGAATTAATTTTTCGTTATCAAATATTAGTTTGAAATAAAAGTTTTGCAATGTATGAGTAGGTTTTATGCTTTTAAATATAATTTTGTACGTGAAGATAATATATTGTTTATTTGTGTTCATTTTTTTAACATCTTTGTGTTGCATTTTTTAATAAAATGGGATCACATATTGGCTGATTACATATTAAAAAACTGAAATTTAGTGACACTATAGATTAACTTAGCGTTGTTTGTCCATAATTAATACGTATAGTGTGTGTATACGGCTTGTATGATTTGAGCTATAATAATAATACGCAAAATACGTCCAAAATTGGAAAAAAAAAGAATAACAAAAATATGACGGAATACAGAAAAGAGTGATTAGGGTTATTTGTGAACTTAAGGCTGATGTGTAGAGTAAAATTAAGAAGAGCGCTCCGAGATGTTTTGACCACGCGGAATACATTAATTTAGAAAAACAAATTTGCAGTGCAAATGTGAGTGGAAATCATGAAAGAGGGAAACTAGGGAAGCGTAGTTAAATTAACTGTATAATATTTTTATGAAGAAATATTAAGAAGTATAAAAGAATATGTATCGATAAGGAATAGACAAAATACGCGTATAAAGAGAGAACTCTGACACTCTGAACTCTCTGTCTACCCCAATATGGTATGGCGTAATTAATTAAACTTACAGAAACACTTTTTCATTTTAAAAACTTTTTAAGTCATTTAAAAAGTTTTTAAAATGAAATATGTCCAATTTATCTACGAGTAATATGGTCTTGTACATTTCAATTTTTTATAGGATTTAATACTGGCGATTGTCTTTAAATGAATGACAACTTCAGCCACTTAAAATAAATGTTCGATATAACACACAATCTGTTTCTTAAATAAATTTTATAGAGCCATACCATATGTTTGTAATGTATATATTTTTAAATGATATTTTTTTATGGAACCTCCTCATCACCTGAAGAATCTGGTAGTCAGTGGCGGCTGGCTCATTAGTGCTCTCGTGCGTCGAACTACTGAATTTATATAACAATAAACACCTAAAGAAGTATAGCGAAAATATGTATATTGTCATAACAATATTTATGAAAAATAATATATATTTATGTCGACATGGCTCATCACAATATGCAACTCAATTTGTTAGAGTTCATTTGTTGTATACATGTGTTTTGCATCTGGACGCAATCTGCGAGCATGTTGGGTTCTGCGTGCGTTATAGATCGAGCTCCAAATTCATAGAAATGTTTCGAAGTTAAAAGAGCACAGAAAATCTTGAGACAGCTATATTTGTATAGGGATTTCTAGGAATTTTACCTATGTTTGGAGCGCTGCACGAAATATCCGAGTGATCCCGAAAGCTTCCGAATGACAGTTCGCTGGGATAGTAATACATCAATTTAAAGTTTTTTTTTAAATATGACCACCGCAGAGAAGGGATGATTTGTTCGTAACGTTTAAACTGGGGCGTCTTTTTAGTACATATGTCTTTGCGAGTATATGTCTCCAAATTAACAAACGTTTTTGCTTAATTAGGCAGCGACTTTCTTTCTTTACTTTAAGTATTACATGAGTTGTGTTTTATTACATTTTTTCAGTTTCGTGGCGCACGTAAACTTTTCTTTACCTATCTATATAAAATTACGAGCCATTTGCAAGATAAATGTAACAATTTGGATTATTTATTGTGTTTGTTTGCGTTAATTAATAAACATGAATATTATAACTGTGGAAAATATTAAAAAAAATAAGTCAAGCTTTGAAAACAAAGTGACAATAAAAAAAAACGGTCCTCCTAGACCCGAACTTGTGATAAAACAAGAGTGTAAATCTGGTGCTAAAAAAATTATTTGTTCCTTTAACAAGAGGGTGTATAATAAAGCTTCATGGCTCTGTGGATGTGAAAAACTCAATAGTTTATTTTGTTTTCCGTGTCTTATTTATGATGTTGATTCAGCTTGGACAATTGGCGGCATTAACGATTTAACTCACCTTTCAGAAAAGATCAAAAACATAATTCATGCCAAATTCATCTTAAAAACGTTTTAAGCCTAAATGTGTTAGGAAAAGTTGATATCCGAATGCAATTGGATTCAGGCTATCGTTCACATATTAAATATCATACCGAGCTTGTTAACAAAAACCGATACATTCTGTCCAAACTAACCGATTGTGTGAAGTTTTGCGATGTGTTTGAACTAGCTATGCGTGGCCATGATGAGAGTAGTGATTCCTTAAATCCAGGAATATATCGTGGTTTAATTGACTTTGTGGCTGAACTTGACATATCGATGAAGCAACACATGGAATCCGACTCTTTATTCAAGGGCACTTCAAAGACAATACAAAACGACATATTGGATGCAATTTTGGAAGTATATTACGAAGAAATAAAATTACAAATTTCGAAATGCGATTTTGTAGCAATCCAAGCGGATGAAACAACTGATGTATCGACAGTTATGCAAATGGTTATGGTCATTCGATATGAATGGAATAGCAAAATTCACGAACGATTTTGGAAGTATTTAACGCCAAAATCCCATTGCGCTGTGGGATTATCCGATTCTCTATTTCAAGAACTTGAGTATTTAAATATATCTAAGACGCAATTAATCGCTCAATGTTACGATGGTGCTGCAGTAATGAGCGGTCAAATTGGAGGAGTTCGGACAAAAATTCAAAATATGTTTCCTTATGCGCATTATGTTCACTGTTACGCTCATCAACTAAATTTAATAGTCGAAAAAAGTGTGTCTCAAAATAGAGAAGTAAAGATGTTTTTCTCGAACTTACAAACATTTCCAAAGTTTTTTTCGCGTTCATCTAAACGTACAGACATTTTAAGTGAAATAGTAAAACGCAAAATTCCATCAGTTCCGCAAACGAGGTGGAATTTTAACATCAGAACAGTTAAAACTATTAGCACGAATCGCGAATCTCTAATTGAGTGTATGGAAACCATTTTGGCATCCGATAATGATAACCAGACAATTAATCAAGCAGATATGCTTTTGCGCTATCTTACAGATGAAACATTTCATTATTGGTTGAGTTTTTTTCCAAAAAATTATGCCACACTGTGATATTTTATTTAAACAATTGCAATTTAGGAATTTAGATCCCGTTATAATTCGTAACAATATCAGTGAGTTTGAAAAATGTGTTCAAAATGTGCGTAACTCTACGGATAATTTTTTTGAACCACCGACTAAACGAATAAAAACCTCAAAGTCAGTTATTTGTAAAGAAGTCTGCGATACAATTTTGTGTGAAATGAAACAACGTTTTGCATTCAGCGATCACTTAACTGCAGCAAAATTACTCTATTGCGAAAAATTTACTGAGTATAGGTCAAAATTTCCCGAACATGATTTTGTTTTGACGGTAAAAACATACGATTTTTTAAATAAAGTTCAATTAAAAGGTGAACTCAGTGCAATTTATGCTCGCGATGATTTTGCTAATGCTGATGGCGCTTTGTCTATTTTACAACTTTTTTATAATACTGGTTTACTAGAAGATTTTTCTCAGACTGTAAAGTTAATTAAACTCGTATGCACTATTCCAATGACTTATGTTGAGAGTGAAAGGTGTTTCTCTACGTTAAAAAGGATAAAATCATTTTTGAGAAATACAATGAGCCAGGACAGACTGAATGCTTTATCAATATTAAGCATCGAAAAAGAGCTAATTCAGTCTATACCTGATTTCAACAAAAGGGTCATTGAGGTCTTCGCTAAACAAAAAGAGCGGAGAATAGAACTTCTGTATAAATAGGTATGTAATTTTTTTTTTCTTTATATTATTTGGTATTTGGATACCTACTCTGGTGAACCCCCAATTATTTGGTCCACCGGCCGCCACTGCTGGTAGTTAATTATGTTAATAATACGGTGGTCAATACAAAGGCAATTCGTGTTTTATTTATTTTTTTTAAATTGTTTTCTTTCTTTCAATTTCACAGTAATTAGCGAACTCAGTCTAAAGATCGTTAAGAACTTTGTTTGTTAAACATATGAAAAACCTTAAATCTAATTCCATTTTGTTTTATGTAGCTTCATTTTTAAAGTTATATTTTAATGAGTTTTTAATAAGATATTTTAATGAAAAGGTCTTCTAATAATACATAAGTAATAAAGTATCCAGTTGACAGCAAATCATTTTACTTAAAAAATCGTCTAAGAAATACTTTAAAAAATATGAAGTGATGTAACCTATGTGAGGAGTATTTTCTTAATTTACTAAATTCAAAATGGATATCGATTCCCGCAAAGTTCGTCGGACACCATCTCGAGATAGTGGCTGGCCTGCAAATTAGGAGAGTCTTAATTGTCGTTAATTCCGACCATTCGCTAGTGCAAGGTCAGTAATATTCACAAAATTCTGTGTTGTTCAAGAAGTAATGTTTCATGGTCAAAGGAAAAAAATAAATAATAATTATTGAATAGAGGCGGCTTTGGAATCACGGCAGTCGCTGTGAAGTTTCGACGAAATACCGCTTTGTGCAGGTGTTTTCGCTGGCATCTCCTATCTCCTCCGCAAAACTAGGGTATAAAGGGGGTGGTCGCACGTCGCAGAGCCCATTCCCGGGGTCTGAACCAAGAGCTTTAGGGTTCACGCCCGTTTGTTTCACGTTGTAATTCTTTTATTTAATAATTACTCTCGAGCCTAATTCAAATAGCTATAAATTCAGTTAAAGTGAAATTCCACGCCAAGAATTCTCTCCTATCCAGAAGTGGCTTCTGTTATGTCAGGATCTGACCCTTTCTACTTCAGCTTCAATAATTTCCGGAGCCAAATACTCAGAAGCTGGTTGCGTCATACTTCTGCCTTCACTGATACCACTTTGGAAGGTCTCAGCTACCGTCACGCTCTTCTTGGAGAATTATCCTTCTGTCATCCTTGAATTTTCCCCACGTCCCACACGCGGATCAGGGGACCACCCGCTTTCGCCACCGTCACGCTTCAAGCGACCAGTATTCCCGCTTTGGACTTCGTGAGCGGAAAAAAATGGACACGTCAGACATCCATTACGTCATAATAATGTATAAGATATTATGAATATATATTATTGTAATTCTTTGTTGATTTCACTACCAATTTTATCTCGATTTTTCTTCTGAGATTCTTCATTTGTGAGATCGACGCTCGTCGAGTGATCGATCAAAAAATAATTTGAAACTTTACCTCTAATCGGTGAAGTTATAAGATCCAGTTACTTATTCGAATTCTACCTACTCCTATCGAGGTCATTGATCCGATAGCAATAATAAATAATTTTTATTCAATCTATTCCATGTGTTTCAATCATTACTACCCTCTTTCCTGGTATCAACTTCGTGAGAATATCTAGTATTTTACCTATCAAATCCTGGGAGAAAAAGATCGCTTGTTCATTTTCGTTTACCGCTGAGCAAACCTAGAGTTATGACTCTTAAAGATAATTTGATGGAAAAATTGATTTAATTTACAGTAAACTAGTTATTAATTTAAAATCGAAAAAGAGTCTGACACCTATTTTATTCAAAACTTCCATGACCTAGTTGGTAAGTTGACAGTTTCATCCCGGGTGTTATGGTTTTGTTTTCCGATGGTACAGGAATGAAAAGATCCCAGTCTGGTAAAAGCATTCGTCTGGTAACAATAAAGACGTGCGCTAAACGTGTTCAAATGTTATTGCATCTTACGTACGGTTGAATTGCCAATATGTGCAATGATCAACTACGAGTTCCATGCCTACTCCTGTGAATCCAAATCCCAATGGCTCGACTAATGAAGGCGATGACAATGTTGTCTCCCTGCCACGCTTATTAATATGTTCCGCTATATTGAAGGGTACCACACGAATAAATGAATGAACCAATATCATTCCAAGGGCGCTCCAAGTATTTTTTTAAGCAGCTTATGAGTAATGATCATAAAAAAGTCTTGAAATAAAAACTTATTCGGAACTTGTTAAGATTTGAACGGGAGACACCTGGGTTCTAAGCACAAATACTCATTACTTAGTTGTAGTACTGTCGTATAATAATATGAATTTTAATGACTTTTTTTATGAATTTTTTTTTTTAAATAATTATACTTTTACATGTGTAAATAATTTTGACGGGGAGAAATATAGTATATGGTAGAAAGTCTTTAAAATAAAATTAAGAGTTAGAAGTATGAGAAACAGAAGAGCATGTATGACATGTTTAAACTTATAGACGAGAAGAAAGGTGTGTGCATGGATTGAAAGGCGTGGAAGTCTGTCTTATCTGCTTACCCTAATAGACACAAAACGTGATGTCATGTACGTGTATGTATGAAAAATCAATATTTACTAACAACCAACGCTACATAATTGGTCAGTTTGATGATACCTTGGCATTTTTACAATTTTCCTATTACATACATAATAGGTTAGTCAAAAAGTTTTGAAAGGGACATCTATGGAGCAATAGAAAACCAAAATTTCTACGCCATTTTAATATTTCATCTTTCATAAGAACGTACTCAAAATTTCATTTCGATCTGTCAATTCATTCTTTGTTTACAAGCCATTTGAAGTTGACGTGTCAGTGTATTTTTTAACAATGGAAAAGTCCAAATATCGTGCAGTGATTAAATTCTTTGTTTTGGAAGATTTATCGGCTACTGAGATCCATGCAAAGATAGTGAAAGTATTAAAGGAGTCTTCTCCTTCATTTCCAACCGTTCACCGATGGGTTTTGGAGTTTAAGCGTGGCCGTACAAGCGTTGAAGACGATCCACGCTCAGGACGTCCAAAAAGTGCATCAACACCAGAAATCATAGCGAAAATACAGGGTATGGTTTTGAAAGATCATCGATCGACTGTGGATGTGATAGCTGACACCATAAGCATCTCACATGGAACAACATGGCATATTTTAGCTGAAGTTTTGGGTTTCAAAAAACTGTGTGCACAATGGGTGCCGCATTTGCTAACAATGCAACAAAAACACGTTTGAATGCGACTTTCTGAGCAACATTTGGAGCAATTTCGAAAGGATAAAAAGGGGTTTCTGCGTCGATTCATCACTATGGATGAGACTTGGGTCTACCACCATGATCCTGAATCAAAACAAGAGGCTAAGGAGTGGTGTGAACCAGGCACTTTGGCACCGAAGCGAGTTCGTGTCCAGAAATCGGCCAAAAAGGTGTTACGTCAGATTTTTGGGATGCAAAAGGAATTTTAAATTTTTGGGATGCAAAAGATTATCTCCAAACTGGTAAGACAATCAACTCTGATTATTATTGTGACCTTTTGGACCAGTTGGATGAAAAAAATTGTGAAAAAAGACCCGGTTTGCAGAAGAAAAAAATCATTTTTCATCAAGACAATGCACCTGCTCACACAGCTCAAAAAACCATCGCGAAAATCAGTGAATTGGGGTACGAATTGTTGCAGCATCCACCCTATTCGCCAGATTTAGCTCCCTCTAACTTCTGGCTGTTCTCACACCTCAAAAAATTCCTTCGTGGAAAGCATTTTTCATCAAACGAAGAGGTTATAGCCGTCGTAGAGGAGTATTTTGCAGGCCTTCCAGAAAGTCACTTCCGTGATGGGACAACAAAGTTGGAAGATCGTTGGACTAAGTGTATTGATCTTATGGGAGACTATACTGAGCAATAAAAGTGATTACCCCCAAAAAAAATGTATTTTCATTTCCGCTTTCAAACCTTTTTGACTAAGTTGTATGTTATATGTTATCACTCCATTGTTCTTGTAGAAGTAAGCAAACTACTCGTAGATGGAAAGTCAGACTTTCCTATAGCAATACAAATATTTCGCCTCATCCACTTTCTCACACAGCAGATAGGAAAAGTAATAAATATTAGTTACATAACATCATGTATGACGAGATGTATTGATATAGACTAAGTGAGAACTTTATGCATGGATGGAAAAGGGTAAAGATCTGTGCTCTATGGCTGCCTCAAAAGGAACATACATAGTGTCATGGTATGTATAGAAGTGACATTTTTTAATTATATTTTGAGAAAATTGTTAATGTTCGAAACTGACGATAAATAAACAAAATAAAAACATTTATTATTTTCCCTTTAGAGTCAAGATTTTTATAATATTTAAAAAATTTCCAGTTTGTCACTAATGGCCCTTTAAACATTTATCAAATCGGTTGAAAGAGATTGCAACATGGCAATAAATCGATCGGATTATAGTTTTTTTAACAAAGTGTTAAACAATACAAAAATCGTCTTTTACCTTAGTTTTACCATTGAAAGATACATGAAATTATAATGCGCAATAAACAGAACATCAAAATACAGAACTTAAAACCAATTCTCTGAAGACTGGTTGGTAAATATTTGATCACGTCCCGGTGTATTCATAAGTTCAGGACTAAAAGTGTTCAAATGACTGCGAATTTCACTCCTTGTTCGTAACTTGATTAGGATATTTATTTATTTGAATATCTGGCCATTTTGTATCAGAATGTTCGTTTTCAAACGTTACTTTGAATTAATTATTAAGAGTGGTAATTCTTTTGTTTTTTGAATGATCTATGACGTTTAATCAGCAATAATAATAAAAAAAATATGGTTGATACGCGCACATTACAGAGGAAACTCTCCTTAGTCACGTTAAATAAATATCTTTAACTTTATATATTATTTATAGTCACGTTAAATAAATATCTTTAACTTTATATATTATTTATAGTCGCGTTAAATAAATATCTTTAACTTTATATATTATTAATAGTCACGTTAAATAAATATCTTTAACTTTATATATTATTTATAGTTAACATGATAGAGGTTTAAATACATTATAATTTGTTTTATTTTAATATTGTTTGTGCTCCCCTGATGATGAGGTAGTAACTGGTAGGGTTATACCCTTGAAACTGGTAGGCTTATACCGTTATAAAAAGTGGAATACACAATGTTTGATAAAACAAATAACAACGTATTTAACTTTAATTATTGAAAATGATGTGATTTCTATTTGAAATAGTTTTTAGCGGAATGCTTCTTATCTGAAGAGATGATGATAGTAGTTGTTAGTAAATAAATAAAATACGTCAATTAGCAATGCGGAAGGAGAAAGTGAATGAATGTTTTATTTATCGGTATGTGGGTATTTATACATTTCAGAATGGGCGCGGGAGTGCGCCCGCGATATATTTTTATCTCGCTTCTGTGCGTGCAGAAATGGTTAATTGAAGTATTGCAGACATCGCAAATAGTATTGTGGGTATACAATTTGTTTACGGAACCGGCGAGACAGCGTGATGCGTTCTCTTTCTACTGTGGAATGTATCGTAAATAGTATTGTGGGTAAACAATTTGTTTACGGAACCGGCGCGATGTCCGGCCGCGTCAATGTTTTGGTATGTGACCTTTGGACATATCCAAAGGTCGTTTCGTCGGTCATTGACCGTATGTGTTGACAATATTCAGCGACGACCGTGGTTCCCACAAGTTTAAACAAGGAAATGAAAATGTATTCATGTGAGCGGATGGCATGATAGTTGAATATTACAAATTGTATGGTTAGCTCAAGGAAATACAATTTTGAAAAAATAGTAAAATGTTAAAAAATTATTCAAGGAGCTGAATGAATATGTACATCAATGTGAACGTGACCAAATATGTGAGTCACAATCAGAAACTCTGGCGCTCTGTCCTCGCTATCTAATTCAAACGAGAATGCCGTAACATTGTTTTTACCTAGCAGACATATTGCCATCTGAAAATATTATCTAACGATCTAGAAAGATGTTAGAGACCTTAAGTGAAAAACCAACGGAAATTCGTTTTAAAAATCTTGGTTCCAAATCTAAGTCATTCCACAGCCCCCTACCTGGAAAACAGGTGTCTCACCAATTAGACCACAGAGATCGTTTACATGTATAAAGTACAATTATATGTTTGGATGGCAATGGCATCGGTGTCATTTTGCATGAATATTATGTAGAAAGCAACATTTGTGGATGTCTAATATGTTTTATATTCCATGTTATAATGAGTTTTATGACTATAAACAGCAAAGAGCACAAATCAAAATGAGTTTCACACCAATGACAAGACATTTGAACCCACATCTACATGAACTGAGTCAAACTTAAATTAAAATGTTTACTCAATCAGGAATATATGAATGCTGAACACTTCCACTTTTTTAAATAAACACCCCTTCTCGATTTTTCCATCACCCACCCTTCGTGAGAACTACTTATTCCTAAGAGAAGAATGGAAAAAAATATGCTAATATGAATCGACGACCTGCATGGCCTGTTTGGTAGAACTCTTGACTTCTGAACCAGTGATTTTTAGGTTCAATTTGCAATTGAACCCAAAAGAAGGGTTCCAGTAAGGTTTTTTAAGGCCTTTTAAAATCTCTCGTGGATGAATTTACCATTTGACATTAAGCCTCCCAGGTTGTACTGGGAAAACTTTTAAATTGAATAAAATACAGGAAAAAAAACAAACAAATTTTATAAAAAATTATACCTAAATTACCTTGTTTAAACTAAAAAGTTTAGAGTAAACTATACCATTGATTAAACTAAAAAGCGCGACACTTGTTTGTACCTTATATCTTGCGAATTTAGGAGAGGTAAAATTTGACACACGTCACAAGAAATCTACAAAACTAAGAAGTAAGAAATATTATAGATACATAAACATAAAACAGTAAACAAAAATTAAACTGTTATAAATAATTTTAAAAATGTCTAGGCTGGGTTTCATACTAAGTCTTAATTATTTATTTTCTCAATACAGGCTTAGCCCAATAACATAGAAAATACGAATATTGTTAACATTTAAAAAGAAAATTATATATGTATGCATACATATACACACAAATACATTCATACATAAACATACACACATATATACACCTACATACACACATATTTCAAAGTTACTTAAATACGTTGATGAGTGCTTTTTAACGCCTCAAATCTTAGAAGAAATGTTTCTTTTTCTTTTGGTTGTTATATAATATGTCAATATCCAAAACACTCCCGTTCAAAAGTGTTAAAGTTTTTCAAGTCATATCAGCTGAAAGACCCGTTCTTTCGTATGTGATTGAGAATAGTTCTTGTCGGCGCTGTCTAGTGTATTGTTAGGAACATTTAATGAACGATAATCTTTGTAGTAATGCTGGACAGTTCACAGCTCCTCGAACTAGTCTGACAACGTATACCAGGAGACGCAGATCTCTTCTTTCGCTAAAAAGATTACTTTTTAAATATAAGGAGTTATACCCGAGCATTCCCAGCAGAAATTAAGTAAGATAAAGCCCTGGATAAACACCCAACTCACTCATATAGAGATATCTTAGATCTTTTTTTGAACCATCTTCAAGGAAGGGAAGGGCTCCAAATGTAAGCATTGCTTTCTAGTTTGCTACGGATCAATCAATTAAACGAGGTTTGAGCGCCATTTGGTTTTCAAATGACTTAGAGATTCTCATTACAAATTATAAAATTTTAAAAGCTGAATTGCAAATAAGTTCTATATGACGACCAAATGCGAGATTGCTGAGGAACAAAACACCCTGGTCTTAACTGGATAACCCAGAACTTAATTATTTGTTAACTGGAATTATTTAAAAAAAATATGCTTTGCAGTTGAGAACAATTTCAGATCATAATTTTGTAATATGATCACCATACTTTGAAGTTAATGTTGAAAAAAGTAAAAAGCATATAGTGGAAGTTTTCACATTTTACAAACTTTAAGTTACAAATCCCAAGAACTGAGTTGAAATATTTTCTGTTCGAAGTATAAGTTTTGAAATCTAAATTTGTAAGTTAATATTTCAAAAGCAACAAACCAACTCAGCTTATCGTGTTACATGTTCCGTGTACTACTCAGCTTATCGTGTTACATGCTCCGTGTACTACTCAGCTTATCGTATTACATGTTCCGTGTACTACTCAGTTTATCGTGTTACATGTTCCGTGTACTATTTAGCTTATCGTGTTACATGTTTCGTGTACTACTCAGCTTATCGTATTACATGTTCCGTGTACTACTCAGCTTATCGTGTTACATGTTCCGTGTACTACTCAGCTTATCGTGTTACATGTTTCGTATACTACTCAGCTTATCGTGTTACATGTTTCGTATACTACTCAGCTTATCGTATTAGATGTTCCGTGTACTACTCAGCTTATCGTGTTACATGTTCCGTGTACTACTCAGCTTATCGTGTTACATGTTCCGTGTACTACTCAGCTTATTATGTTTCATATTCCGTGTACTACTCAGCTTATTGTGTTACATGTTCCGTGTACTACTCAGCTTATCGTGTTACATGTTCCATGTACTACTCAGCATATCGTGTTACCCCCACTAAAATAATATTCTTCAATAACCTAGTTACAACAAATTATTTTTATTACTCCAGAATAACAAGACTTCACGAATAGATAAATCAGTATGGACATTGTATGGACTTTCGTACACCTTCAAGTACTTACAAGAGTAAAGTGAAGAACCTTGTTATTGTGTAGGATTATTCTTTTAATGTTCTTTTTTATTTTGTTTAAAACTGCTTACATCTCTTAAATCAAACGTTACATAATACTGCTTCCATTAAATATTTATTTCGCCATTGAAATAAAATAAAATTTTAAAAAATATAATGAAAGAAAAAAAAAACACATCTAGTGGAAAAAAACGTAATATACCACACTTATGTTGAAACCTGAAGGATAGCTCTCGTAACATACCAAAATCATTTCGATCGAAAAGAAAGCCTCAATATAGGAGGTAGAAACGCGTGTGAAGTGTAATAAATAGAATAACCAAGTAAAATATTATTATATATTCTTAAATGGAGTTCCACAATTTAAAGTTGTAACTTTCGAAAAAAATATTTTCACTGATTGTTTTGTATTATACTCTCGTTGTATATAGTACAACCTGGTGGGTTTGCTGTCAAGTCACAATCTCTTCCAACGAACCTGAAAGATGTCAAACAGGCCTGAATTGAAAACCGGACTGGAACGCTTTATAAAATAAATTGGGTTCCAATGGAAACAGAATCCGTGATCTTTGGTCTGGAAAACAAATCTCTTGACAACTTGGCCACGAAGGTTGTCATATGTGTTGAGAAGTACCAAATGAGTTAATGCCTTATCATATTATCAATCAATGCCAAAAAAATTATGGCACCGATTTTTGTCATAGTTTATTTTTATGAACTAGAAATTCCGAACAATAATTACAGTACCTCCTCTGAATCCCTCTTTAATGTTTAAACATGTTAATTCATATTGAAAAACCTCTATATTGATTTTATTAAATATTTACATCAAAATATCACTAAGCAAACACAGTCAAAAAATTGTCAACACAGAAACGATTTCAAAGACAAAATTTTACAACAAAACCGAATCATTGACAATAATTTCTAATGAGAAAATCCCAAAAGCAACGTTTCCGAAATCCCTTAACCATTCACGCTAACAACTATTTTTGTCAGCACAAAATCCACCCCCGACCATAACGTTTTTATGGTAAAGAGGGACTATACTTAAAAAAACAAATTACCGATCTTGAAGTTTTCATTATATTAGGGGTTGCAGTAAAAGAAATTTTCTCGGAATTTCTAAGACCATAAAAGGCTTTTAAAATACTACATTTGCCCGTATAAAAATGATTTCCATGACTTTTCTTTTCAATGCTTTTATTTTCTGTTAACGGCACGCACACACCCTCTCTCCGGGGGAGGATTTTTTATTTCCTATTTTATGAAGACCATGTGTTATGCTTCAAGTAAATAAACTAATTTTTATGAAAATTTTGTGTTACAACACAGTAAATTTATCAGACAACTAATTAGAACCATCGTTTATCGTTTTACCTAAACGTGGATTAATATGTTGTATGTAACCTATTGCACTTCAGACAGCGCAGTGCTAGTTTCTGATGGTAATGAGTTTTTAAACGTTTTGACAGGTTAAATCAACTGATATATTTCATCGTATTAATGTATACAGTATATTTTAGTTGCTCCAAAATATACTCATAAAGAATTTATAAAAGAAAACTAAAGTAAAAAGAAAATGGACAAAAGGGGATGCTGCTTTTGCATGACAATGCACCCATGCACAAAATCAATTCTGCATTGGATGCTCTCCCAACCGTGCCTTCCAAACATTAAATCACTCTCTATAACCCAGACCTGACTCCGTTTGATTATTATTTGTTTCCAAATATGAAAAAGAACTTCGAGGGAAGACATTTACGCGCGATATAGAAGTTAAAAGTATAAACTCGGCTTATTTTAAGGGCAAAAGCTATTCTTATTCGTGGGTATAAAGAAAATTATAAAAAAATCTTAATACCTTTATAGAGGTAATGGTGAACAAATTGAAAAATATTTTTTTTTTCCCCTTCATTACGTAAATTGATTAACCTTCCTTCGTATTATTGTGGCAACAATACTGGCATATACTAGACGTGAGCGAATGTTGTTGTTCCTCCATATACACTAATATTGTTTACACGTATGCGTCCAAACGAACCGACTTACAAACAAACCGAAGAAGTCTGAATAATTTATTGATATATTTAGAGGTACCAAGTAACATCTTTAAAAAAAAGTAAAACTTAATAAGGCTTTAAATAAAAACCAGCCCAGAAAAGAATCCACGGAAAATTTCAAAATATTCAAATTATTTCTTCCAGTCGCAAACCGAGGTAAATATTGTCACCAGTCTTGCTTTAGTTATACTCTTACATTAGGTGTTGATATATTTTTATTTGCGGTTCTTTTTCTAACATATTTTTTTGTGGTTATTCGATCTTGCAAAATATTGTTTGGTCTAAAGACTCTAAGGCTTTTTAAAAAATAACAGAATTTTCTTCCGATCATCTTACGAGTATTATGCATTTGTACTACAATATTATACAGGGTCACTGGTCATACAACTGGTTTATGAAGTCAGCCTTAAATATTTAATTTCATCCGCTTATCTTTAAAATATTAATTTTCATCTCTGTATCCTTATTCTCTCTTAAAATCGCAACGTCTTGCATCGAATTGGTCAATGTACTCTTGAACACTTTCACTGTATACAGCACAACAAGGCGGACTAGTTATCATGTGACAATATCTTCCAACAAGCCAGAAAAATATTCATGGTGCCTTAAGTAAATACCATACAGAAAACTTTTTCAAAATAATTAGAATCCAACAGAAATTTACCTCGAAACCACCCAGACTGGATGACAGGCATCTGAACATCTAGATTACGGAGGTCGTTTGGTTCCGAACTTTAATTTTAACTCCATTTTGGTTACCCTATTTCATTCAAATGTTACATTTACCGTCTGAAATTCTAAAATGAAAATTATTATCATTGTTTAGAATGAAAATTCGCAAAAAACAGTACAAAAACTGAACATGGAAACACTTCTTATATAAAATGTGTGAAAAATAACATAAACGCATTTTCCATCCGTGGAAGGGTAATTGTTTTGGAAATTTTTTTCAAAAACAAATTAAATAAACGTATACTTGAGTACTGTTAATTCTCCCATGTTAGTCTTTTTTTACAAATTGTGAAACTCGTTGAAATTTCATTTTGTTCATTCAAACATTTTAGAATTTATGTTATGAGTATTACTTAAAAAATAATGAATTATCGATCAAATTAAACAAACATTTTCGTGTACGAGTACAATAAATTTAATATTTATTTTAACAGTTCTAATAAATTGCTACTCAGAGAAAATTATTTTCTCTAGTCCATTAAAAAAACTATAGTGACATTATATTTGGAATGACACATTAATAAAAAAGAGTATCTCATCTTGTTTGATGAAATTTTCTCTTCAACAAGCGTCATATATATTATAAAGATAATATATATAAACAGAATAATACATAATCTTTAGATGTTTCATTTTTCCCAGTAGTGCACAATAGGAGCTAAAAAGTCAAAAAGCGATCATAGGCACGCTGGTCGGATAATGTAATAAATGAAGGGGCAACAGACTATCGACACCGTAATATTCATGGAGGCCTATGTTCAACAAAAAACAGACATCAGTTTATTATGGTCGTAAAAAAATTAAAACGCCTAATAATAATATCGAATATCGTCAGAAAATTTGATAAAAAACATGAATATTAAATATATGGTGATTTCATTGACATCGGTAAACTGAATCTGATATTCGGATAGATTACATAATACCAAGTGTGATGTATGCGTGAGATTCGCGCGCGCTGGTGAAATGGGGCGCATGCACGCAGCTGGTGGCTCTACGCCATCAGCTTAACCCTCCGATTAGTGACAAGGTCCGTGGGGACGTTTTCGATTTTTGTTTGCTCACAACTTTCTCTTTGTATGTTTTGGAAACGTGATGCTGTATGTATTCCAAAAAAAAACATGCTGAAGCGATTAAAACCGGTTTCAAAGCGGTAAGATCACTCGTTCGTGTTTTATTACGGTTTGAAAACATTTAGTACGGGAATCAGGTACAAGATCTTTAGGGACCTTACACCTGACTTGTACCATTATTGAAAGAAATTGAAAGAAACCGAAGAAGAATAAATCGGTCCTGCTGTTGTATACAATGCATTATAAGTTGTTCGGTAGATAGTAAAACCGATAAGCAAAAGCCAATGGTCATTCTGGACTACAATGCCCATAAATCTTGGGTGGACACAATGGATCAGATGCTTGGCCCTTATTCATGCAAACGTTCAACAAATCGTTGGCCGCTTGCAATGTTCTACAACATGATAGATATTGCTGCATTGACCGCATTCGTAATTTACAATGGGATGAAGCCTGTTCAAAAAACAGACAAGCCACGTTCGTTTTTGCAATTGTTGACGAAACAATTAGCAATTTCAAATATCAAAGAACGAGCCACCAATACACGCATAATGTGCTATCCCAAAATTCGAATTGCTATGGAAGCATTTGATGTAAAGGTAACTTTGAAATTGAATATTGAAACGCACAAACATAGAAATAAATTTTTTTTATATTTTCCGGTAGTAGCAAGACTAATATCAGGAGCTGCACCTTCATTTGCAAATTATATCGTGCGCAAAACCCAATCATATTGCTATATCTGCAATAAAGCGGTTTGTGCTGAGCATTCAGCATTATTGTATCGGTGCGATACCTGCATTCATGACCATGAATAAGCAGCACCTGCAATAAGGCAGTTTGTGCTGAGCATTCAGCATTATTGTATCGGTGCGATACCTGCATTCATGACCATGAATAAGCAGCACAATAATACATTTATTACAACTTTAATTTTTACCTGTCAAATAAAACTTGAATTACCAAAAAAAACTATTTTTTTTGCCTTTATACTTATATTTTATCCTTCTATATACATTTAGGCACCTTATACAACCATAAGCTAGCATAAGCTAACATAACCATAAGCTACATAACCATAAGCTAAAAATTGTATAGTATTATTACCGTACACGCATAATGTGCTATCCCAAAATTCGAATTGCTTTGGAAGCATTTGATGTAAAGGTAAAGTTGAAATTGAATATTGAAACGCACAAACATAGAAATAATATCTTTTATTTTTTTTTATATTTTCCGGTAGTAGCAAGACCAAAATCAGGAGCTGTCTTCATTGGCATCTGTACGAATCGGCCATCGTGCCAGTTATATCGTGCGCAGAACGGACGCCAGCGCAAAACCAGATCATATTGCTATACCTGCAATAAGGCAGTTTGTGCTGAGCATTCAGCATTATTGTATCGGTGCGATACTTGCATTCATGACCATGAATAAGCAGCACAATAATACATTTATTACAACTTTTATTTTTTACCTGTCAAATAAAACCTAAATTACCAAAAAAAAACTTATTTTTTGCCTTTATACTTATATTTTATCCTTCTATATACATTTAGGCACCTTATACAACCATAAGCTAACTTACAAAATCATCAAGACACACCTGCATGATGATACCATTAAATTTTTTGACGGTCCCTAGAGACCTTGTCACTTTTTTAACGCCGCCGGGACTGTCACCGATCGGAGGGTTAAACAGCGGGCAAACTCCCGGCACTTTAACTCTCCCGCACGACTAAATAAGCGCCATTTATTATTTATATTCTTTCACTATAATTGTTTCTTGTTTTAAAGAACCTGGCTTTTTTTTTGAATCAGCATGAACAAGATATTTTTGAAATTATTGATAATCTGGCAAGATGAGTTTGAGTTTGATACAGACAAATCCGACAAAGTACAATATGTACATATATGATATACAGTTTAGATAGTCAATTTTTGTTTTAAAATTTCATTTGTGTACTATGAATTCTTAAACCATATTTTATTCTCCCAGATATGATTTGATATTAAAAAAAATAATCCAGAGGATATCATACAGAAGATGAGAAACATATGCCCCAACTATTGTCACCGGAAAAGTATTTTAATTTTTCTCTCAACTCATACGGGTTGGAGATAATTAATTATTGGCTTTCCCTTCAAATAATAATACTTCTATCCCACTCAAGTTATCCCATTGATCCCAAGGACAAAATATAATTTCTTCTGAGAAAATCCAAATTAGAACATTTTCTCCGAGAAGAATTACTTCAATCGTTAAACATTCCAAGAAATAAAGGAATATAACTGAGACGAAATGAAATGTTTGAATGCTTCCGAATTATAAATGAGGATGTTTAATTATTCTATTCTTTTGAGGAATCAAGGAGATTCACGAATCCCTGACGAAGTATTCAGAGAAGATTGTTCTAGCGGGCTCTTTACAATTATTTATTATTATCAAAGTATTTTCATTTGATTAACGTGTTTTATTAATAATTATTCACGTATTTGTTGCTAAGAAGGAACGTAAAATTAACGATTGAATTATATTAATTTGGGAAAGAGTGATAAATTGTTAGATTCTTTATGATGATAAAGAACTCATTATCAAGATTCAAATCCTAAGATTGTCATTTTGTGTCATGACCAAATTCTGAATCTCATAATTAATTGAACGGTTAAAAAATCCTTCTTCGTTTACAGCGTGTGATTCTTGCAGATAATATTGCATCTAAGGAAAAGTCAGTGTTTGGGCGTTGTTGGCAGTAAGCAACGTTTACGATATACCCCATGCACTGGATCTCCCGTACTTATACGAGTAGAAAAGCTATTTTGTTAGGCCATGTTTGTGCATATCATATCCGCATCAAATCCATTTCACTCATTCCGAGGTAGAGAAAATTTAGACATTCTCGCTGTTAGATCATCCACAAAATGCTGGGTTATTTTACGTCACACCCCGGCGATTAGCCTGCTGCTGATTTGGTCCAAAGTCGATTTTATCGGCGATCGGGCTGTTGTTGACTTGATCCAGAGTCTTCATGATTTGATTTGACACAGTTGTTTGATTTACAACGTTTTTTTTCATTCTCAAATAAAAAAACTTAATTTTCTCACAGGGTGTACTTTATTTATCAAGAACTGTGATAGTACTTTGGAAACACAAATGGGCAGTTCGTTCGGGCAGGAGTTAACAAGATTACAATAACTAAATTTTATTGTACCAAAAAGAAATAAAATCACAATAATCTTTGAATTTTTCTTATAAACTTAGTTTCTGGACAGTATTTTATTTGATGGTACAAAATTGTACAAGGAAATTTAGACAATAAGTGTTTACAAAACAATAGGAATATTCTAGAAGACTAAAACTACTTTTTCTCAGAATCCACCTAACATACAAATTCTGCCTGTTCAAGACAATTGTTTAGCTTAAGTCATAGTTTAATAATCTCTCACTTAAGAAAATGCATGCATACGTATAAATAGTCTAATGTAGGGAAAATATGCATGCCAAAGTAAACACGAATTAAAAATTTTGAGTCCTTTTTAAAATTTTGTGAATTCCAAAAAAAAATTTCAAAAAATTATACGAGTATTTATTTTGTAAATTTATCAAAGATAATGCCGTCTATTTTTAAAACTTACGAGTCCTGTACATGCATTGGTTAATTATAATATATTTACCTTTTATAAAAAAAGCATAGTATTGGCGAATTTAGTAAAATATTTTCAGATGTAAAAAATCAAACTTATCTGAATCTAAATGTAATGCAAACCGGTCAGAAGATTAAATTGACGTTATTTGGCTCATTTTATAATGCTCTTAGAAAGTATATGACATAACTAACAAACTACAGAATAAATAAATTCAGATGTTATAAGGTCTAAAATGTTGATTCTTTAAAAAATACAGTTATCACCAGACCACTGGCACCGTAAATATAAATATAAATATTTTGTTTGTTATTAGGGGTAAGACAGTCTTATATGTTGACTGATGACCTTCAACAAATCCATAACAGGGCTTACACGAACACTTGGAGCTGGAATTAAATAACGTTTGTAATAAGACCCGTGTAAGAGGAATCGAGGGGTTTCATTTTCAGATACCACAGGATCAGAGTGATCGTCACTGGGATCATGTGATCTGACACCGTTGGACTATTTTTTCTGGGTTTACGTAAAAAGCCAGATCTATAAGAATGACCCCCAATCCATTTCTGAACTGAAGGACGAAAGTTATCGCGATATTGGTGAGTTAGATCAGCAATTAGCCCAAAATGTCATCGAAAATTTTGACAAAAGAGTGGACATTAGTGGATCTGCAAGAGGTGGACATTTGGTGGATATCGTTTTTTGTGTTTACATGTGCTACATTATACTTCAATGAACAATAAAAAGTTTTTGGAAATCAAAGCAAATTGTGTGTTTTATTCAAGAATTAAAAAAAATTAATAAAAAAAAACCGCTCAATTTGAAAGACCCTTTATTTCATCTGCATTATATTTCACCACGCGATCAAATTACTTTAAATTTTGATCGTTAACGTATTACTGATGAAGTTTTTTTTTTTTTTAAATAAAATAATAGGTATCAAAATGTTAAATATTCTGTTTAATATTGTTCAACTAACATTCAAGATACTTATTCATATGTATAAACTCTTTCATTATACTACTAAAGCTCTACGACGCACTGAGATTTTGTTGTCTACAAACAATAGTGGATGTGGTAATGTCAATATTCGTTATCTTCTCGTCTTATTTTCCACTTACGCGACTTGAAATACTGATAATAACTTTACTTTGAGATCCACAATTATTTGTTCAACGAAACGTTTTATTTTTAAAGTACAAACAATACGCATAAATATATGATGAAAAATTTCATAAAGAACTTTTATGCCCTGAAAATCCAACTACGAAAAGCAGTTTGCAGAATATTTATATTAAAATCTCTCTTCCCACAGCTTCGCAGTTCTGCCGGCTGGCGTAGTAAGACGGGCACTTATGAGATTATACGAGATATACGGCTTTACACGTGCTTTATATAGTGGCAGAAATAGACAAAACGATACAAATCCTTTGCATACATCCATAAAAAAAAATGTTACCATTCGATTGAGTGAAAATTTACAAACCATTCATAAGTATACAAAGTATTATCAATTGCCAATAAATACCGCCACGATTGTTGTATACTTATATAAAGAAAAGTGTTAAAAATCGGTTTGAAAATTAACAAACTAACGTATTATCACTAGTTATTTTGCAAATATATATAGTATATATTTATAGATGTGTAAGTCAAATATTCATGCGGACCAAATGGCCTAAAAGAAGAAAATTAAAAGCAATACTTCAAAAGAAATCACTTCAATATTTGACCGAAATTTCGAAGTATCCTTTTTTAAACTTTAATAAGAGTAATTGTTTACATATGTTATATTATATATTGTTTTCTTTATTATTATTTTCTGCTGCATAATCTAGCGATGAAGATTTTCTTCTAAAAAAAAAGATGTCACGTTTTTTTTAAATTCGTGTGGTATTTTCAAATGACAGAATTATGAGTTTTTACATTTATTTAAAATTCAAAATATTTTTAAAAGATGTATTAACATTTGTCAATAAAATGCCTTGGTGTCATTCATATATATTTTTATACAATTCATGTATAAGGCTTTTGTTGCATACCTGACAGGTTTATTATGATATGGTTATCTCTTCCAAACAACCAGAAAGGTGTTCAATAAGCTTGAAGTGAAACTCATACTGGAACCCATTTTAGAAAAATAGAGTTCTCATTTGAATCGATCACATATCCCCCGGATCGGATGACAGGTGTCTTTACCAACTAGACCATAGAGGTCGTCAATTTCTTTAAACATTACTTTTGTTTCTTTTATTGTTCATTTTTTCACCTTTCAGATTAATTGCTACATTCCACTGACATTTCGCTTGTCAGTGAGTGAGTGTTAATCAAATATGTTAAATTTCAGAGCTTAATTCACAGTAAATATTGAAAAAATATATTGAATGCAGACAAGTGACCTGAAGATTTGACTTGAAATATCGCCAAAAAATGTAGATGAAGTTTTGCTGTGCAAGTATTATTTTAAATGCACCGAAGGCTTAAGCCAGGTTACGGTCGACCTCCAGCAAGTATGTGTGTTGACCGGGTTTAAATTAAAATACAGTTTGATACACATTTTTTTATTATAAGTGAAATTATCATAAAAATTAAAATGAAGTGCTACAGTGCAAGTATTATTTTAGATTCACAGAAGGATTAAGCCAGGTTACGGTCGATCTCTAACAAGTATGTGTGATGACCGGGCTCAAATTAAAATATAGCTTAACACACATTTTCTTAATATAAGTGAAATTATCATAAAAATATTAAATGAAGTATTACTGTGCAAGTATTATCTTAGATTCGCATAAGAATTAAGCCAGGTTACGGTCGATCTCCAGCAAGTATGCGTGTTGACCCGACTCAAATTAAAATACAGCTTAACCCACAATTTCTAAATATAAGTAAAGTTATCAAAAAAAAAACACGCAAGGGGGGTAAGGAAACACTTTTTTCTATTTTTAATTAAAAATACATTAATTATAATTTGATTCAAGACAGAAATATATTTACGACATAATTTCTTAACAAAATATATATATTCAAAAATCCGAGCACATATCACATTTTAAAATGTTTTGAAAAAAGTTTTCGATATTTTTGTATATTTTACTCATATAATCTACGGCGGAAATAGAAAGTTCAACCCGAAAAAACAAAATGTAAAAATATATCACAAAGAATGATAACACAAGTGCAAGGCACATATCCATAGTGATCTCATTAAACTGGTCATCGGTCTTCTTTTCTTTCCACAAGTATGATTCATGGGGTATGTTTTCTTGTTGACATTGATCATTTTTGCCGACCCGTTTACAGGATCTTATACAAGTATTTCTGGCCATTGTCAAAGTCAACTTATTAAAAGTTTACCGACAAAACGACGATTTTTTTATTTTTATACATATTATATTTACTCTCAAAATAAAAACACACTGGTAATTTCAGTAACAACATTCTAAACAGTTTTGATTGTCATGTATAAATAAAATCTTTCTACAGTTTTGCATTCCAAATCATCTTTTAAATTAAAATTTGAACGATAAGTAAGAACTGTCAGATATTTTAAATAATTTTTCCCCTGAATTAAAATATCCCAAAATTCGGTTGTATGAGGTTTTTCGGAGTGTTGCACAGCGTGGTTTGCCTTATGGTGCAGATTTTCGAAAATTTTGTAGTTTTCATCTTCAGGGCTTTTTTGTTTTCAAATTCGATTATAAAATTGTTAAAAAAAGCAATTACAAACAAACCTTTAAAATGGAAACAACGACGTTTTTGAAACATCGACCATATAAGCCAAACAACGTGGTACAACACTCCGAAAGACCTTATATCACTGAAACGAAGAACTAAACACCTCAAAACATGTATCACCGACTTGTTTATTAATAAATTTAAAAAATCTTTGGAGAGCCTAACATTCGTTTTCTTGCGTTATAACGATACACAAACAGTTTTTTTTTTCAAATCAAACATAGATGACGAGTTTTAGATCTGATTATTTTCTACTTTTTGTGAATTTTTGAGTAATGTTTGATAATCGCAGACAAATGTTGGATAATCAAGATATATCACTGAAAACCAAATAACCAATCAACAATCCTACACAACATCTCTAATACATATATGGATGCGAATCATATATTTGCTACAAATAACATATCGAACCACTCGAAAATATCAGCAGTAGCACCTCTGGCAAATAAAAAAAATTCGATGTTACCATTAAGTGCCACTGGTAACAATAATTTTTGAGTAATGTTTGATAATCGCAGACAAATGTTGGATAATCAAGATATATCACTGAAAACCAAATTGGCCATCAACAATCCTACACAACATCTCTAATACATATATGGATGCGAATCTTACATTTGCTACAAATAACATATCGAACCACTCGAAAATATCAGCAGTAGCACATCAGGCAAATAAAAAAAAATCGATGTTAGCATTAAGTGCAACTGGTAACAATGCTCGCATCTAGACGTATTCTTGCAAGCGTTCTTGCCTTTTCACGTGCGGGAGTATATTGCTGATAAATATGATAATGAATAACGTGTTCCGTGCCTACTCCAGTAATTCCGTGCCTACTAAAGCCGAAAACTTGTTTAACGAGGTCGATGATAATGCTGCCTCCCGGCCACGCACTTCAATATAACTTAATCGCTTATTGGGATAAGCTGTAGGGTAGTAAAAATATAAGTAAATGAGAGAAGAAGGTATCAAACAAGACAGTTCTGAGCAGAGCACACTTCTGTAGCATCGAGTTTATAGTTACACGTGCTCGTGCACGTGCTTATGTTGGTTTAGATATGTCATTTGAATGATTGACTCCAGATCTCCAAGATATGTCATACTTTGTTAACTGGTGGAGTGCAGAAGAAAACACGGTCAATATCACAAGAGATTGAAGAAGATTCTGCATGACACCTTCAAAAACATAAATGCTAAACACAACTGAGAGTAAACATCAGCAGATCGAGTCGAATGGCTAAGAACTATTGCTAGTTCTCAGGGACTAATATGGGGTGGCACAACGAGAATTGCAATTTTAAATTTGTCGCCTTTTTCAGCTGTCAAACGTATAATATTTATAATATACATACGTCGTCTCCATGATATTTTCACCTTTTTAACATAAATTTTAATAATTTTTAAGCGTGCTGCAATCGTGTACCACTACATGATTAATTTGTAGGTTATGTAGATGACATTTGTCCATTATAAATATTATACGTTTGACTGCTGAAAAATGACGGCATGTTTAAAATTGCAGTTTTTGTTGCACAGCCCTATACGTACATGTATATACATAATTCTCAAGGATGCAATAGATACAAATTACGCAGATAAGCTGCATGTACTGAAGCTCCTTTCACTTTATGTAAAACGATATTCCTATCACAAATTGGCCTACACAGACACCTTTGCTGCCATCAACGTTAATTACTCTAGCCCCGTCCTTTGTGTTGTGCATTTTATTCTACTCCTCACGGGTAATGACCATCCATCCATTTAACTGAGTTTTATTGCACAAAACCAATGTTAACGAGACACGGGAGCATTATAACCCACCATATATAGGTATATAGTTGTTTTCACCGAGCTGTCTCTCACTAGCCAGATTCAATAAAAAAAATTATGTTCATATCTAAGTACCTTCACCTTTTTCCATTTAATTGGGCAAATGAGATCACACTTTGTGTTTGCGGCTTGATCAGACTGTAACAAAATTAGGAAAAAATCTCTTAAAATATATCACCCGTTCGATTAACCACTCGGACCTTATGACTTAGATTAGTTTCGTAGCTTTTTAAATAAATGCATGTAATTTAGTGATATTCTTGTAATTTAATGATAACTTGTTCACTATGTCTTTCTAACCACAACAATTCATAACTAAATCCTTTTGAAAAGTTTATTATTTCTTTCCGTGGCGTCTAAACTTTCATCAGCGTCGTGGCTTAACTTTTTATTCCCAGACGTTACGCCAACAAATAAAAATATCTCTCCGACGAAAGGTTTTTCATCTGTGTTTGACTTATTTTAATGCATGTTGCTAAAATGCACTCTAAGGAAACCCGATTTATTTTTAGGTGTACAAAAGGAACATTTATCTGTCCCCATTAAAAACTGTTAACTCCTGAAGAAAAGAAAAGTTAACTTATATAGTTAACTACACAATAGTTTTATTAATATTCAAATAGTTTTATTTCTCTTACGCTAGTAAGAGAAATTACACTATTTGTTAGTGACCAAAATAGTTATAAAATAGCTTCCATGATTGTTTACCATCAATCAAATCATAAAAAATTCATCATATCATCAATCAAAAATTGTAAATAGAAAAATAATTTACAAACATACATTTATATGTACTCATATAAGAATGCACATCCGCCGCAATTAAGGATTTTTTTATTATTAATGAAATGAAATATTAGGAGACCAATCTCATAATTGACTTTAAACATTTTTTACTGTTTTAGTTTTATTAAGTAAAGAAATTATACTTCTATTTCGAAAGCTCTTTGAAAGGATTTTTTGCAATTACGAAATTAAATAAATGCAAATTCGATTTTGTTGCGTAGAATATCATAGTGCGGAATTATTTTAAAACGTTTGGAACAAGTGATTGGTATGGTTTAAAAAAATATGACTACAAATGAAAAAAAATATCGACAACCGAGATTACTTATGTGGTCTGGCTGGTAAAATACATATCTTCCAGCTCGGAGGCTGCAAATTTGATCACCGCGTTATTCCAATATAAAAAAAAACATCTAAGAAATCTCCACATTCTTTCAGCCCTCTTAGGAAGAGTTATTTGTTTACCAATACATGACACATTTTTCTGCACGCCATCCTTCTTTGTTTTTTTGGCTCGAGTTTGAAACGATCTTCCTTACGAAATCCGATGCGCTTTATACTTATTTAAAAAGATTCTTCGTTCTTAACTCTCTCACAATTCCTATTTAAATACTATTTTCCTTGAGATTTGTTTTTTTGTTAGTTTTCCCAAATAATGTATTCATATTAAAAATTCTAAGTTAAAAATATGGTTATGGATACTTATGAAAATCAAGAAACCAAAGCTTTTTTATTGGAACAAATTGTTCTAAAGCAATAAGTTCACCTTAATATGTGTTTTGTATGAAAGTGTCCAATAAATATATTTTTTTAGTTTAAAATGTACAGTGCAATTTATCATGTTCGTTTATGTTACAAAAAAATATTTCTTTTCGGAACTATTGTAGATGTAATTTGTAAGGCATTTTTTTAGAATTACGACTTTTATGAGAAATTCCTCATTTTATTTTTTAATTCCGTGCACATACCATTTAAACATGCCTTTTCCTTAAAGCGAGATATTGATGTAAATCCCTTCCGAGCTCTGAGGAAAAATGCTTATGTAATGTTATTTTAATACGTTCGGTAATCCCATTCAAATTTGAATATATATTTTCAAATCGAGTTCACTAAACGAAGAAAAGAAAACTGGATGACGTTATCTAAATTTTATGGATGGAAAATATATTTGCATAATTAAATGACAATGCGTTTTTTAAGGAAGAGAGGTCAACGAATGTTTTCTACACTATAATAGGCCCTGTCAACGAATCGGTAAAACGCTTTATTTGCACCCGGGGGTTTAGGTTTTGATTGCCAATGTCACCCGTAAAAAAATAAAAGCGCTGCAGTATGTTGTGAAATAATTCGTCTGTTAACGATATTTATAAGCGCTAACGTGGTGGTGTTATTGGCTCTTCACTTATGTGGTAGTATTGAATGGGGCCGAAGGCAGAGTAGTTTCGCAGCCACGCTCTTCAAATTTTCGAAGCACCACAGTCAAATTGTGCCGTATAATAAAAAAAAACTTTATTAATTTTAAACAAATTAAAAGGAACAGGTTTATGCTGAAATACGAGTACATTTGTCGTTCACGAAAAAAATAGGCGTTATAAAAACTAGAGACAATAATACGAGCACCACAGAATTCAAACGCTAAGTCGATTGAATCGTATGCAGTAAATTCTAATTTAAGCTCAATAGGTAGGATTCACTAATTTGGATGTGTTGAAAAGTACTATATGAAAAAATAAAGCACTGTGATAATCTCAAGCGCTTTGCTATTTCGCTCTCAGACCATTTTCATTTGAAATTATGCTGATAAATATTTGAAGCTTATTAGCACAAATCAAACGTCAAAATAAACCAGTGCTTTATTTTGACGTTCGGGTTAGTTTCATTGAAACTATTATATTTCAGTTGGTTGCGATGAATTAAAAATTGAATAAAATTCCGAGACAAATTTTAATTTAATATGAGACATGTTATATCAACCATGTAAGATATCTTATTTCAAACCAAAAAAACACATGATATTATTTTAGAAAAATATCGTTGAATGTCATATAAGAAAATCACCAAATAAAAAATGGAACGAACTTGAAACTTAACCTTGCCGCCAGACTGGAAATAATGACAGAAAAAAAACAGAAATTCTTGTGCTGATAAAAGTTACTTACACCACACGTACCAGACCAAATAATATGAGATATTTCAGAAAGCTAAAAATCCCAAGCATTGTGTCTAGCTTTGACAGTAAATAAAATATGAATTTCACGGTGTTGTGTTATGTGCAATCCCACGCCGTCTTTTTGGCAAAAAGCTGCAGCAAAAGTCCCGAGAAATTCATTGTGAACTTAAAGATTTGGTATTATTTGTAAAGAATCGGGCGCAAATTAAGATAAGTTTATTTATTTAATATACGACACAGCAGTGTATTTTATGTACACATGAACATATGATGTAAGAAGTCGTAATAATTTGATATTTTTGTTTAAACAATTCTAAATATATCAAATATAAATGTCATTATCGGCCTATATGTTCTATCATGAACAAATGACTAGCATAAAACACCTTCTCCGGGTCGATCTACGTTCTTTGAAGCTTTGGCCGAACCAGATCGTGGGCGATCTATGGCATTTCTAATAGTTTATTTAAAGGACGTTGCGGGATTAACCCAACCATCTCAGACTTGGAGAAACCCTAAGTTAGGTTTATCTTAGAGTCTAATTTGTGAAAATCTGCCTCTTACAGAATATCGTAAAAGACTCCCTGAAAAAGGTTGAGGTCATATTTTCCTAGCCCCCTGACTTTACGGGTATAAATATATTTAATAGACACATTTTAACAAATTTGGAAAATAATATTCAGATGATATTTTCAATCTTAAATTTTTTTTATGATAATGTAAATTTCGAAGTTTCTATCTTGTGGATAACTGACTGGCTGACTATCAAGAATGAAACACACTCGTATTATAAAACAAAGAAAGAATTGCATGAATTCTTAAAAATTAAGAAGAAGACTACATCAATCTAAGATGATAGACCACAAAAATATTCTTATTTCAACTTTGATGTATGGAAGTGAAACGTGATCATAAAAAAATACTGTAAAAAGCCGAATAAATGCAGTAGAAATGCGTTGACTGAGAATAATACATAGGGTTACAATGTATGAAAGAATATGAAATAAAGTAATAAGGGATAAATGGGCACTTAAGGCTGATGTATTAAGTAGGATAAAGAAGCACACTTTGAGATGGTTTGAGATGAATTAAAGAAGAAATGCTTACAAAAATATACAGTGCAAATGGGAATGAGAGGCGTAGTAGGCCAATAAAAGTATGGTTAGATCAAGTGAATGATTTTTTTAATAAAGGAAATGTTAAAAGTCAGATAAAAATTAACTTGCTAAGCTGAGAGATTGATAAATACAAGCTGCTTTATAATATCGTTTCTAAATACCATACTTAAATTTATTTTTTATCAATACTATAATTCATGATGACAACATGTTTCCATTAAGTTTTTTTGCTGATCTTTCGTTCGCAGTTATGTTTATTAATTTATATGTGTTCTTAAAATATATTGAGTAATTGATGATTTCTTTCTAAAGTTTATCCGACATTATTTTACATGCAATGAATAAAACTTATTTGAATTATATTACTTAATTTTTTTTCTTAAACTTAACCGTAACAATAATATTTATTAACTGTTACTTTGGCAATATCTAGTATTGCACACGGACGTAAATATAATCAATTTTATGTTATTTGATTAATGATTTTCGTGCAAATTAATAATATTTTAAATATTTTATGTGACCATGTAATGTCCTTTATTTGCGTTCGTGTAGTTGGTTAAAAAACTCATATAACCTCATATTATTATTGCCAATCTAGGTCTTACATTTTTGTGTCTTCAAATTTACTCAATGCGTGTATTAATTTCCTTAAATATGTCTCAACAGAATTATATAAAATCAAAGTAAATGTGAGATATAGGAAAATCATACAAACACAATCAATGAAATAAATAAATAGAGGCCTACATTTTCCTCGACGCCATGGGGTCGTAAGAAACGTTTCCTTTTATTTTATAAAATATGCTTTTGAGATATTAAATACACGACGCAGATGCTCCTGATCACTCTTTATTTGATACCCACGGAATGTTATTTTACGCTTAGCGCAAATCCTCAGAACGATCTCACGTACCAATAAATTACAGCATTATATCCTAGAGCGTCTTACGTTGAAACTTTACCATTAATTCTACACACTTCTCCTGGATTCCTATTTAAATAAACATTTAGATCCGCTAGGAATAAAATATGTCTCGCAGGAGGCTGAAAATCTCGGATTTTGCTGGGTACGGGTACCCAAGATCCTATTATATTCTCATCATTCATGTTTTATCGGAGCAAATGCGAAGAGTAGGCTAAATTCAGAAACACCGTTAAGGGTTGAGGTATCCGTATTTAAAAATTCAACTATCATCTCGAAAGTGGAAATTTAAATTGACTGCAGAAACTTAATAATTAAAACTAAATATTTCTCCACAATGAATTACCCGATCGCAAATTCACTTTATTGTTACATAATAACTAGTCATTATTGTAGGCCACGTAAAGACAATGATTTGTTTGATAAATCATTTTAACTGGAAACAAAAAAGCGAGACAAAATTGTAATTAGATAGTCGAATACATTTTTGGTATACTATTGTATATGTGTGGTTGAGATTTTTCATGTGGTACACTGTCTATCCTAAAGGTGAATTGGGCGGGTTGGTATACTATAATTGAAATATTCAAATTTTATTATATGATATAAAATATATCACATAAGTCCGAAAATTTCCAGCCTGAACAAGTTAGAGCATTTATAGGTTTATACCACGCCGGCCACACCCATCGTATGCGCAGGCGATATTACAGCATAGTTGATACCTCCACTCTTAGTTTAATCTCAAGCAGAACTGTAGAAGACGCGTAGTTATGTTATATTCTGAAATATTAAACATTGAATATCGAGGGGTTAAAAACGACATTTGGATACTGTCTACGGAGAATCTTTTTGCGGTATTTGTGTACCATATACCCATTCGAATTTATTTAGGCTGGAAACTTTTGAACCTTAGCGGTTAATCAGAATATCAAATCAAAAGTCCATTATAACATTTATTTAAATTTAAAATTAAAAAAGTCTATTTATATTACATTTTCAAAATTTAAAGATGTTTATGGCATTATTCGTGTTTTTCGTTAAATTATAAAATATTGTTTTTCGTGTATTTTTATTTAAGATATAAATTGTGTAAAACTTAAATATTTAAGCTCACTAAAAGATACACCAACACAACAAAAATATGGTGGAAGACTTTAAGAACACATGTTATGGAAACATTTTAAATTGCGAGATCTCTATATTAAAATTTGGGTCTTCCTGGCAAAGGCACAATAAATATCTGATGGAAGTCTATAAGAACATAATTTATGGATAACTTCGAAATTGCGATATCTCTATATTACAATTTGGGTCTTCCTGGCAATGACCCCACAATTTACAATGTGAATGTGGCAACCCTGTTTGGAATGAATGTGCTTACATATTTATGCACTTCCACTTTGATCCTTAAGAGTCTTCTGCGAATAGCTTCCAATTCTTTGTTAAAGTTAAAAACCGATTTAAAATGTTGACAGCGATTATAATTTATTGTAACTTAATTTGAAATGAATAAGTAATTTTAGAAGTCACCTCTAAAACTTTTGAAGATTCAAATATCGAAGTCGTTATGAACTTTCAATTTGATTCTTATCCCAATGGAATTTAATCTTAAAAAGTTAAATAATAATTATAAAAGTTAAATTTAGTTTATAGGTATAAAATAAAACTTTTTTAGTTTATTTTTTAGAGTAAATATTTTATTTCAATCATAGGTACCCGCTAATAGGCGCTCGGGCTCAATTCCAGCTGAACCACCGTTTTTTTATTTTAAATGTGGTTTCAGTCTGATTTTTTTCACTTAAAACTTGTTTAGCACCTTTCAAATTCGTTGGTCGAAATTATCAAATGACAGTTAATCCGCCAAACTGTAATATATACTTGCTCTTGGTTTTTTGAGATGATCTTTTGACAAAAACGATCATGTTTTTATTAAAAAAATATTTTCTTTATGAGCTGTAGTATTGGTAACACGGATGATGATAAATCAGAAATTTATACTCCCTGTAATGGTTCTTAATCCTGAAAATTCAATGCGGGTATGTTTAGGCTTATATAACGAACTAATAATATTAATTCGGCAGGATTTGCAAAATCTGAAAAGGCGCTTTTAATCTTTGAAAAAAATGTCCATAAATTGCTTAAGAAAATAGTTGGAGAAAATTATTTGAACAATTTGTTAGACTTTGTCATTTAACATCCGTAATTTAAAGTCACAGACAAATTAAAATTATTTTACTGAATTTGAAGCGAATGTTAACTTAACATATAAATGTATTACAAGGAAATTATTTTTGCCGTGTTCTCTTCCAGCATCTTGATTAATTTCAGCAAGAGAAGTACTTTGGAGGCGAGTAAAGTAATTTTACATCCCAGCACACACACACACGTGTGAGAAAGTGTTGGGAGAGAATTTGGGTGCGTAAAAGCGTTTATCATTTGTCGCTTGTATATGAGTATCAGGACGTTCCATACTTTACATTTAATTTCATTCGCTTGTTCAAGGTGTATTGAAATTTTATATATATTTTAAAATTTGAAAACTCTACATACAAAGTTGATGGCCTTTTTATATACAAAATTGTCTAATTCAAATATTTTCCTTAATGTTAGAAATTATCCTTCCTTTACAGCCGCAATAAAAGTTGCGAAAAATGGACTTTCAAAGATCACAAATCCTCCTGTTTCGAAAAAAATATTTAACGCAATACCTGTGGAGTTCATGATGTTTTTTAAAATTTATAAATTTTCCACGTCTATACATTATTTTAGTTAAATACCTGTGGAATTCAAGATGTTTTTTTTAATTTATAAATTTTCCACGTCTATACCGATGTTATGTATATATGAGAGTGAAACGTGGATATGGAAAAATACTGATAGTAGCCGATAAATGCTATAGAAATGTGTGGACTGAAAAAAATACATGGGGTGACTATGTATGACAGAATACGAAATTAAGTTATAAGGAATAATGTGAGCTTAAGACTAGTATGTTGAGTAAGATGAACTCTCTAAGATGGTTTTATCTATATCTGATAGGACGCGTTGAACGAATTAATAAAGATTCATGCAAATGTGAGTGATGGGTGTGGTAAAAAAAGACCGAGAAAAGTATAGTTAACTCTAATGAATGACATTTTGGAAGGAAGTAACATCTATCCGTTCTGCCTAACCCACCAGAAAAATGGCATGATTGTGTGTATTCATGTATGTATACAAGTGTTGATGAAAAAACAATACGAAAACATTCCAAATCTGTGCGTCCTATTTGTTCTTATGTCCAAAAATGTATAATTCTTTAATCATCTGTTTAAAACATATGAATATTAATAGTTTTATAACATCCAGTGTGTTCATCAACGGAAACAAGATCGAGGAAAAAAAAAAAATATATTTGAATGCGACAAAAAGTTTCTGACTTGCCAAAACCAACAGAATGTAATGGAAATTTCATAAACAAAAGTGTACATTTTGTCTTACAATCAAATTAACAAGTCAAAAATCAACAGAGTGTAATGGAAATTTCATAAACAAAAGTGTACATTTTGTCTTACAATCAATTTAACCTATGTAAGTACTTGAATTGTTCGTCTGAAAAATGAATTCAACTTAAATTAAAAGAGGTATCTTCGTTCTGAGCCTTTGCTTTCTTTATTTTTTTTTTTAGTGAAGAGTTTTTAAATTATTTTTCATAATAACAGCATAATTTTTGCAAACATTTACTTGATTATTTGTACATGCAATACCGAACATTAAATAATGATTATTGACTTCATTAAAAAAATCATTTGAAAATTGAATAAGGAAAATTTTAAAAACAATTTTATCACTTAGTTTGCAAAGAAAAATATCTACAATATATTATATTTTTTATACGAAAAAGCATTTCATTAATTCTGAAGTTATACGAATTTAGATAGAACTATTTCGTAAAATTTTGTTACCCAATAGCGCTCTAAACATATAAGGTTGTTGGTAGACCTCGTAGTTGATGATCCTTTAGCCATTCCAACGTCAATTTAGTTGGAAAGTAAAGCTTGGAAGAATAGATGACAGAAGTCATAGGTATCCTTATACCTCCGAATACTAGGCAGCAAAAATACCTGTGTCATTCAAGAGGAGTAGCACAGCGTGGAGTTCGAACTGACGACCTTCCGCACTAAAGTCCACTGCGTTACTGCGCGGCCATGCATCTCAAGGTATGCAAGGTAACAGAAGATGAACGACAACACTTATTTCAGATTAAAATAGCTTCCAAATAATTCAGTCTGGGGGCACCGAGTATCAACTCGGCACAGCTAGGTGCTAAGCAAGTATGCTTACAATTAACTCAAGAATATCAGATAAACTTCAAATTTAGTCCTTATTTGGATTCAGTAATATATTCAATATGTAGTGTCACTTAAAATCAGCCAAAGATCATTTATCAAAACCAATAGATATTGCATTAAACAAAACATGTCACCTTATCATTAGATGCCTCAGACCAACCCTAATGGAAAAGGTCAACATTTTTGCTGGGATACTTTTTACAAAAATCCTTCGCAATTTTGCGTACTGAACTGAGAAAAAACTAACTTAATAATCCCATACACCTTATGTATGACCAAATACCAACGCAGCTAAGACAGCTGTCATATAGGAGTTGTATGATAACCCATAACAATCTCTCTCCAGAGTGTGAACGTGTCTATTAACATATTATAGAGCTAGAACTGAATACTTGAGAACGTGAATAAAAATGTCTGAATGCTTACCATTAGAACATCACTGGTCATATATAGTAAGTATCACACACCAACTTGGAAAGATCAAAAGACTTCTTCAAATAAATGCTCGGAGGAGGATTGAACTCACCACTTTGCATGTGTTGGGACATTCGATCAATGTGACATGTAATGGTGTGCTTACTTTGTTCCGTTGCTACTTGAATGAGGATCTGCAGAAGGTCAAGTTGAAAATCCCAATACCATTGCAGTTACATATTCCTGGACAGATATTGGCATAGATTTATTCTTGTCGACACCATTGGGTGGAATTATATATAATTCTAGAAATGATTTTTTTGGATTATAAATAAACCTTCGTTTGTTTTAAAAATCACTGATTGTTAAAAAAAATTGTTAAATATTTTTTTATCAAAATCTTTATAAACTCATTGTAACATTGATAAAATAAGTAAATAAATTAACCTTTAAAGATCAAGACTGTGAAGTCCAGTGAATTTCCGTTTTTATTCATAGTTGGAGTCTTTTATTTTATTCAAAGCTATTGAAGAGAAAATTTCTTGTGGTTTTGACAGAATCTCATTAGTTGTATCTAAAGTCTGGTGAATTATCTTTGATATTGCAAGATGCCATATCTACTTCGTTACTTAGGAAATAACGAGATGAGAAGATTTTCTAACTTCCTTTTTCTTTGCAATCTTCCGCTTCAATGACCAAAGTGTCATGATCCTCGTCTCTGCATCGAGAGGAGTTTGTTTTATATTTGTTGTCTGCTTCTTTTGATAATAATTCAATTATTCTACCAAATTGTTAGACCACAAACTTTCTCTCATAAACTATCTCATGGTGTTTTATTTTAATAACATTTTCGTTCACATTCTTTCCTATGAAACAATATCGAAAATGTTGAACAAGTTAAATGTTTAACTGACCACAATTCATAACAAAACTTTTTCTATTCACTCTTTAAAAATGTGATCATGGGAACCTTTGTATAAATTAATGTTTGTTTAAATATTGAGAGCTTTCTTTTTCATTTTGATAAAAATTTAAAATATACATTATCTGTAGTTCTATTGGCTGTAAATTTCAAAATGATCGGACAGGTTCAATATGCAGCAGTCTTCGTCGAACAAATTAACCAATAACCCAGAAACTCTTCTCTCACTTTCCCAATAATTCAATATTTTTTAAGTTTATCTTATTTTAAATGTAACCAAGTCCAATTGGAAATTCTTACTCGAAAGGGGTTTTTATTACGTATAAAATAATAAATACAAAATATTTTGTGGTGTCGTGGAAAAAAATACTTTTAACAGTGATCAAACTACTGTCTTATATATTAAATGCTGAAAAAATCTAAGATAGGTGTCGAACGCTGTAAAAACCAAGCAATATGACTAATATATCTTGCTGAAAACAAAATCTAAACAAGGTGTTGAGTAACCCTCGCTGAAAAAAGCAAAGCTGAATGTTGAATGAAGGGCAAAATATAACCGTTATTTATTTATATTAAACTCCTGGGTTGACAAGTATCATTCAACTTCAGATTTTCTTATTGAATTATTTAATATATATTTATTTTTCTAATTATGTTGTTTTTTGTTATTTAATTGTTCAAATTCATTGAAAATGCATTGTTTATATTAAAAAATAGTTTTTATCTCTGGATAATAATTACAAGGAATGGCATAATGCTTATTATTGGGAATGGTTTTCTTTTTCATCGGAAGTTTGCAAATCTTTTATTATCGTTTCCGTGTTTCTTTTGTTTTTAAAGTTACGTAGTCTATCTCTTTATTGGATGATGTCATTTTCAAAATGGGAAGAACCTATTTGGAGCAATGGATGAAAACTTTCAGAACTGCAGTGGGGAAATTGTTTTGTCGCTGATATTTTAAAGAATTAAGTAAATACTCTCCATAATGGGATTATACCATGGTACTGGCAATAAAAATAGTTTTTGCATGCCATAAATTGTAAATAAAAATATTTATTATAATTTTAAGAAAAAAAGTTTGTATGAGACTCTTTAGCATATTCGAATTGGTTTCGGCATAATTTGTCGAATCTTTAGATTGAGCAACACTGGAATAGGCACGTAGTTTGTTATTTTTTATCAAATGTTTTAGTAACAACATTTGATGCAAGAGGAGAGGTAACTAGAATTGTTACCAAAAAACTCTCAAAATGGAGTAATACCATTTTAACTTTTTTGTTTCCATTGGGATTTAAACCCAAAACCCTCGGGTAGACTCAAATGCCTTACCAACTAGGCTGCAGGAGTCGTTTTGAAGTCAAATAGTAGCCCTTCAATTCCTACGAATCTACTAATATATTCATACAGATCTAGGAATATATTCATAACATTATGCCCTTTTCGAGGTAGGTAGAAAGGCCAGATCTCCATGCCGTTCTATTATCTTTAAAAGCGGCGTTCATCATGGTCCAGGACCGGATATGAGGGTAATAAATAGTGCACCATGTTCTAACACAACAAATAATCACGGCGCTTAACATTTATCATGCGATGAAAAAAAAAGAAAAAAGAATGAAATCCAATAGTTATTTTAAGTTTCCTTCAAGTAATTTAAATGTATGTGTATTTTGTGCGAAGGAAACATTTCATTTACATTTCTAAGATTCATCTGTTAATATTTATTTGTGACCACTGGAATGAAAAAAATCAACAAATATGACTTTTATCAGACAAATAACATATTTCATATATATTTATACTTAGAAAATACTTTTATTTATTACCTTTATTACATATTCAACAATCGTAACAACAAACATTGCGGAAAACGTCAATTTCATGCAAAAAAAAAGACAATCCATACAAAACAGGGTTGACCAAACAGCTAAATTATTTATCCCCCACGTTTTAAGCTCAATCGTTTTAACCTTGAAGGGATGCGAGTGGGTTTTCAACCTTCCCTAAGGCAAGCCTCGGATATAATTACTTGACCCCCGATCACGGACCTGAAAAATGAAGGCTTTAATGGTACGGCCCTTTTAGGTGCTTGTTCTTCTGAAAGATAATTACGTTTTATGTTGCATCTGAATTTTTCACGTTTAAAACTTTATTAAATTAATAAACGTATGCGGAGCTACTCTTTTAGTAACCTTAATTTTTCTTTCAGTGTAAACTGCTTTACCCCAATATTTTCTGTAGTAATACATTTAAATTACGTGAATGGTTTTTTTCTTTTAAAAATTTGGTACAGAAACCTTGAGAGATTTAATTATTATATATTAATAGGTTTGGATTTAATTCATGGTTACCAACCTTATAACGTTTACTAACATTTAAATGACCGACCTGCAATTATTTTTTTAATAAAACTTCTAACTCGGTGGTAACAGTTTCAACTCATACACTGTCCTTTTCTCCTTAGGTTTGTTAAACATCTTTCTGGTTGAGTGGAAGAGATCGCCACATAGCAATTAACCCAGCTGGATATACTGTTTATAACGAAAGTGTAATGTGATGCAATACAATAATGATTTAAAAAAGGTGTGTAGTTCGATTTCTTTATTGATTTTCTTTTTACAATTTATGAAAATAAACGATTGGGTAAGAAAATACTAATAAAATATTTTTTCAATGTAAACGTGGATGAATGTCGTGATAAGGAAGATGAAGATAAGTGTAGTTAGATCAAGCGAATCTCACTCGCTTGATCTAATTACATTTTTCTTCTAGGGTGGAAGGTCTACCCCGACAAGGAAATTGCGTAATGGTATTGATGCACGTATTTTAAACGTTACATACATATATATCATAACGCCATTTCACTGTGGAAGTAGACAGATAATACAGAATACCAAACTTTTTTTATCTCGGCACATATTCTTCGCCTCTTCTACATCTATACACCTTCTCATATAACGCCTGCGGTTTCTCTGAGTATTTATGTTTCTTTCTTTCAAAATACTATTAAACAAAATGAATACACAAACACAATTTAATATGCAATAAAGGTAGTGCTAGTTAAATTGGGACAAAGGTGAAAGCGTGGGCCGAAATTCAATCGCAAATATTGCATATGATATGCCGACGACAATACTCTGTTTACTCGAGAAGGGGAGGATATTGAAGCCTCTCTTGCCACTTTGACATCTTACAATCTCAATTGGTTTCTTATTTAATAGAGAGAGAAACAAGTTGTTAATAATAGACCTCGCAAATAAGAAAAGACGAGATAATTCACAGATCGGTAACTGTCAAGACATGAAAAATAATATCCATCTGAGATATCGTTCCAAACATGAGTGAATGAATACACGGTCGACATTTGAAGAAATTAAATGAGTAGGTTTGAAAAAAAAACGTGAGAAAATATTATTCTTTTTATTATTTATGCCATTTACAGAGCAGTCGTAACCATGAATTGACCGCACTGCAGAAATAATGACACGCCTCAATTTATGAAGGCCAGTAATTTTTACTACACTATTGGAAAAAGCTGATGGTTGCATGACTTTCCAGACCTGTCCATTACGTTGGTGATACGACTTGTGATCGGGATCCTTCTTTAATCCTAGGATCACCAATCACTCCATTGTTTATACCTGTGTGGTAATATAGCTGAAGTACAATACTTGAGGATTTGTATTATTTAATGGGAAATATAACGCGACATACATAATAATAAAAGGTTGATTTATATGGTGATGTTTAGAGAGCAGACTCTTCTCAAGAGCGCTCTAATTTGGGATTTGAATTCACTGTTATTGACAAATTATTGCAAAATAAAACAAACCGAGTATGTCATATGTGTAGTTAAGTAGTGGCTCTGGTCAAATGATTAGGTACTTTCCCGTATCTACATATGTTCAGAAAAACACATTTTGGTGAAAAAAAAACCTGCAGAAAACTTACCAAGGGGAGACGAAATACAATGAAACCTTTGTAGATCTTCTGATGTGATAGTATGTTATTGTGTAGTGTTTAGTGTTCATATATTACCAGGAACACAACATTCATTTTTGCAGTCCCTGATTAGCTCGATATTTTTGTCGGATAACAAAACATGAATTTTTACATCAAAGAACTTCCCCAGGTTTACAGTATTGCGACGCAATTTTGGAAACTATGGTTCTCAGGTATCCTAGACAGTGCGATAAATAAAAATCAGATTTAATTAAAATTTAGTATTAAGAATGACTAGTGTTGACTGTTCAGTTGAAAATTCAACTAACATACTTCACCTTGAGTGTAGAATCAATGTTTCAAACATACTGTTTGAAAAAAATTTTTTGCACGCAAATGGTTGTTTTTCTACACATTGAATATATATGTTCGAAACGGTAATACCGCATTCATTATAAAAATCTTGACAGACGCTAAAGATCGCGCAAAATGGAGAGAAATCATAAGATCAGTGTGGAACCGAGATTTATAAATAATTAAACATTTTCAAGACCACTACGAAAAGAGTAGGACAAACAAGAAGAATCAATGAAAAAATGTTTAGTAAACAAATTAAACGAAATCAACAATGAATACAAACTTACAATCATTCTAGCAGAGATTTGATTTTTTGTCCTTTATTTTCATACTTTTAGGGTGATTCCTTCAAAACAGATTATTTAAGTTCTTAAATCAATCAAACATCACTCAGTTATCTGCAGACTGTGACAAAAATTACTATCAGGTTTGCTGCAGCCGTTGTTTAGGTGCTAGTGACGCAGAGTGAAGCGGAATTTTGTCTATGAGAAGCACATAACATACATTAACGTTTTAGTTGGTATCATGCCATAGATTAATAAACATCGTGAAACTCAATAAACTTGGAAATTAGGTTCTATGGTTCCAGCAGGATGGTGCCACCACTCACATGACGAGAAGATTTATGGAAGACCTAATGTTTCCTGGGCGCTCAATCACCTTGCAAAGTGACATCCCGTAGCCAGCACGTTCACTTAATCTCGTTGTTTGTGACTTTTTTTATAAAACGAGGGCAAACAAAGAATGAGAGCAGCTGACGAACTGAAAGTTACTATCAGACACGAATGAAATTATCAGACGAGTAATACAGAACTTCGGGGTGAGCTTTCAAATGTATGCAGAAAAGGAAGGTTGACATTTGAATTCATTGATTTTTAAAACAAGGAAAAGAATTATAAAAAAAATCTGTCTTGTGAAATAAAATTGGGCAAAACATAGATATATGAAGAAAAAAAATCTTTTAGAACAAAGAGTTATTCCTGCCGCACCTTGCATAAGCAAATATGTTAATATGCAAAAATATTGTGATTGTAAGACAACTTTTGAAGAATAGGCACTTAGAATAACAAATAATATGCAAAAATATTGTGATTGTAAGACAACTTTTGAATAAAATATAATTACATGAACAAATTATATACAAGAATATTGTGATTGTAAGACAACTTTTGAAGAAAAGGCACTTAGATGAACAAATTAAATTCAAAAATATTTTGATTGTAAGACAACTTTTGAAGAACATTTAGATGAACAAATCATATGCAAAAATATTGTGATTATAAGACAACTTTTGAAGAAAGGGCACTTAGATGAACAATTAATATGCAAAAGTATTGTGATTGTAAGACAACTTTTGAAGAATAGGCACTTAGATAAACAAATTAAATGAAGAAAATACTGTGAATGTAAGACAACTTTTGAAAACTAGGCACTTAGCATGGAAAGATATCATCAACTAGTCTATGACTTGAGATGAGATTTGTTTGGATCAGCAGCATCTCTCTTTGAATTGATCACACGCAACGTGCAACGGATCGCTGAATAGTGCCCTTTTTACAAGTTATTATCATGCATATGGAGTAGTCTTCTTGCTTAACTATTCTTCTTACGTAGTAAAACATCTGAAAAACTCGTTTAATATTGTTTGTTAGTAAGAGGAAAAAAGTAACGTGAAATAAAATGACAAATTGTTATTTATGAAATATTACGCATTGCGGTTATTTTGATATTTCGGAGTTTTGGACAGAAAAAATATTGTTTCTATATTTATTATCATAATACTTTCAAACTCAACGATATAAACTTTTAACTCGGACATCATCGGTTTTTTTTGCTTCTTTATTTTTTCAGTTGAATTCCAAGGAAAAACATAAAATTTCTACAAAGTGAGCAATCTACTTTAATATACATCACTCGAAAGATTGCACTCAGTCGCAATTATTCTGCGTCACCATAGTTGAGCGTCAGGTGGAAACATTTAGAAAGATTTGTTGTAAATGAAAAGAGGAAATTGAACGTCCGCCCTTGCTACAAAATATATGAGAGTTTTCAAAATCCAGAAACACTGTTTAAACTATTTCTGTTAAATATTGCAACAATGCAAAACCAGGTTTACATGCTGTTATAAATGTATTAAGTTAAGAATTAAATAGATCTCTAAGAGAAAAAAGCTTTTCAACAAATATAAGGGATAAAACCTGATATGCATTTAAATTTAAAACTTTTAAAAAGTTATTATAAATAAGATGAAACATGATTGAAAAAAAATTGATTTTTTATGAGAAAGAAACAACTTATTCAGTCATATTGGATATCGTTGTATTTATGAGAGCTTTCGGTAAATTAAACGTCCCAACGTCGAAAAGATGTCAAACAACAGGATTATAATGCATACCGCGTCATATTTAGACTATCAGGATATTGTATTGCTTTGATGTTTGCTCAGAGCAGGTTTTGATGGCACATGGAGAACACAAGAGTGTATAATACGAACTAACAACCCATTAATCAGAATTATTTTAATTTAGAAATTATTGCAGCGCCGCTGGAGTATACGATTAAAAAGTAAATAAATAATTATTGTCCCAAAAAGGTTATCATATGAACAGAATAGTTATTTGTTTGATTTTAAGATTTTTTAATTTTTTTTTATGTTGAAAACATTGTTGCTTTTTTATTCACATATAACATTTTTTTTTTTATATATTTACTTGCCTACTTGCTGGAGTAAGTAATTATTCTTATAAAAGAACTAATAAAGAATGCTAAAGAAATCAAAATGGTTAAATTATTACAGTCAGATAAGACATTTAAAAGATATTTAAAATGAAGTAGAATAAATTTGGCAGTGTTTTCTTCAACCCTCCATTTTTGCTGACGCTTCATCAAATTGACGGTTTGATAATCGTAATATTAACAAAATCGAATCGTTTTGGAAGTAACAGATATTCAACTAGATTTTCATAGCACAAATAATAACCTCACGTGTATGTGATGCACGCAATTTGATAACCAGCAAGAGAATAGAGCTTCGACAGTAAAATAAAGTAACATTTTTTCACATTAATTGACTACGATATGTTATATCTCTTAGCAGGGCTACTAAAGGTATTTATGTGGGATTGTAGGCGCAGTTCGTTCATGCAAGTATGTTAAATGAACACCATAATCTTGCAAGCTGAGTGGAATCGACACCGTTACAAGTTTACTAAATGATATGCTGTCAGTATAAACCAGTAGACGCATCGACTATCGAAAACCTCCATTTTGGAAATAACTTTAAATCTCAGATAAGTTTGCAGGATTGTGCATTCATCGTATTTTTAAGTTATTTGGTCACATTTCGCCCAAAGATTTCTTGGACAAACTCACACTCACTCACAATGTAGAAGGTTGTGGGAGCAAAGGTAGAAAACATATGCGATGAAACAACCAAGTGAAGAGTGGACAGAGGAATCCAGATGAACTGAAAAATAATATACCCAGCTTACATTAATCTCAGTGTGGGTTACGTTCCTCAGCATTAAAGTCACGACGATGAAGGACATGAACCAATATGAGATGTCCTATTGAATATACTTGCTATCGAGTTATAATGTATTCATTCGCTGATCATGCCGTTTCATTGTTTGGGTGGCAAAGCGGACAGAATGCCTGACTTTTGTATCTAACACATATATTCTGCCTCTTCTACATACGTACACCTTCTCATACAACTCCTACAATTTATCTGACTTCTCACGTTTCCTTCTTTCAGAATATAATTTACTTGATCCAACCATACTTTCCTCTTCCACGCTTTCCACTCACATTAACACTATATATTTGTACATTTGTTTCGTTCATCTTTCTTCCCTTATTTGTTATTCATAACTACATACACACAGTGCTCTTCATCATCTTACTCATCCCATGAACCTTAATTTCACATATATCTTAATCACTTCATTTCATGTTCAAACTTCGTCACTCTTTGTATTCTTCTCAGTGCGCCTATTTCTACAGTATTTATTTGACTTCTTTTAGTCTTTTTTACGTCCACGTCGTACTCTCATACATATTACAAAGTACTAAAATACTGTTGTGGACTGTCCTCTTAGCAGATTTCGATATTGCCCGGTTCAAGTATGTATGAATACATACACCTTCAAATTTGTTGAAAATGAAAATTTCATTGGCATTGAATAAAATTTCTAGCGCCGATCCTGCGTGAACACACGAATTAACTTTTCCCCAGTATACTCTTTGGTCTCCAAACACTTGATTGATTGAACTGAACTCCGGGATACGCCCTCATATAATGGTATCATTTTGTACAGGTCACGGAGCCTTCCGATCCAGTTAATATGACGTTCGCCCTCGTGCCCTGGGGAAATATCCTTAATATGTATTGCTACCATTTCTTACAATATTTTTTGCCGAGGATGAAAAAATCAACGAACTCAATCAAACGTGAGTCGTTATATTGGAAAAATGTTTGTTATAAACTCATGATTTGAGATTTATTATATTATTATATGTTATCATTTGATGTTACGAGATTTGATCATGTGAAATATTAAATGTTGAGAATTTACTCAGATATTTTGCTTAATGAAGTGTGTTACGATTTCTTTACTAAAAAAATTGTATACTTTTTGTTTTTTTATTATTTTAAATGAAAGTTCGTATTATGTTTCGACCCAATGAGTATTATATTCTGCTTTAAAAACCTATTAAAATTCAATTATTCAAAACCTTTTTTAACGCAGAATTTTAATTTTGACACTAAAATTGGACCTTGAACTTAATAAAAAAAATATTTTTAATTAATTATTTTATTTTTCCGTTGTGAAAATATACTTATCGTATTTTCTCGACCATAACACGCACCTTTTTATTTATAAAAATCAACTTAAAATTGGGGTGCGTTTTATGATCTGAAGGTAAGTAATACGTGATAATAGACTACACATAACACTTTTTTATTCGGTTTTTTGGGTACTATTGGGAGGGGAAACCAAAACTTCAAGAAGATGAGCGTTGCACCAATTATGCCACGTAGGTCGTTGTTGATGGTTGTAAATAAAACAATGTTTTAGAAAATTTATTTAAAATACGGATTAATACAAAAACAAGAGTAGAAAAACAGCTTTTTATAAGATGTTTAAAATAGAATTTATTATTTTTTTTACCGACACTCAAAACATAAAAAACTTTAAATACTTTTTTTATGATTGTCGATATTTTTTTTTAAATAAATGTTTTTTTATAAAAAGTAGTTTTTATGGTAAATTGAGAGGACATGTGCGTGGGCACGCAGTTTTGCTCTGGATATTCGTGCAGAAGGTTACAGTTTAGATATGTTAATTTCCTCGAATGATAACCATTTTTTCTGCCAATTATTAAGGTACTTAAGGATATTCATGACGGCAGTGATTTTGTTTATTTTAAGAAAAATCAAACCACCTTGTTTATCTATCCTCACCCCACTGTTTTGGCCTCCATACAGTTTTTTTCTACTTCTCAATCGTGTTCATATTACCTTTCCTACAATGAACTGTCTTCATCTATGTTTAATAAATGGATAAAAATACGATAATTTTTGTGTTAATACTGTTAATATTATTTCTAAGAAAACACATGAAAATTTGTCCTCAGAATATAGCGAAAATGGACTAAAATTTGTTTCAAAAGTATACTTGCTAGTTGTGGAGAGTTTTAACAAGAACTTGCACAACAATAAACTTGAAGATTTGTTTGTCGAACAAGTAAGACATTAAATGTAATTCAAATAAATTTAAAGCGGTTATTCAAGATAAATCCTCTTAAGTATTTCACAACATCCAACATTATTTTTTAAAGTTACAACTTGTTAAACTTTAAGATTATTGGAGAGTGACATTATTATTAAACTCAAAACAGAAATGAAAATTTATTTCAATTAAATATTCACCATCCTTAATAACCGTCCAACTCCCATACAAATTCCTATTTTCCTTGAGACTTATCTTTTATTTTTTTTTTAACTTTTTATTTTCTTAGTTTAACCCATTACCTCCCACTGTACTCACATGGGTACACTTGTTTAAGGCGTGATTTCATGTTTATCTATAATGATTATCCTGAAAGTAGTGACCCATTTCAACAATATATGGCACTAGTAGTCTACGAAAAAATTCAATATGGCGGCAACGTAATGATAAACGTCATTAATGTCAGTTTGTTTTTTGGCTTGAAAGCACGTGTATACAGGTAAGATATATATATATATATATATATATATATATATATATATATATATATATATATATATATATATATATATATATATATATATATATATATATATATATATATATATATATATATATTTTATAACAACCAATAAAATATTTTGACTATTTCTTTATTGCAATATAGAATAAGACTATAGTAAAACATGTGGTGTTATTATTTTTACAATCTGTTTAGATTACAATGCAGCAGGCTGCATTTTATTGCACTGTACTCAAGTGAGTACAATGGGCAGATCTGTACTAAAACTATTTATATTTTGTAGCATCCCCAAAGTTTCTACAATGGCATCCCGTCGCATCTTTACAAGTCAAAATAACTATTTAGGACTAGAAGAAGCTCTCGAATCGATAATGGGTGATGATAATGATAATGAGGAGTACGATGTTCTCTTGGTTCCATCAGATCCTGCTGTTGTGAGTGATGAAGAAGAAGGAAATGATGATGATGTTACCTCTTCAACTCTTCCAAGAGATGTACCATGTACTATCGAGGTAATACCTCGTTATCTCGATCTTGAGTATTCAGGCCGAAACGGCGAGGATGATATACCACTTTCTAATTACGTAAGACCTGCGAAACGCGCTAGAAAATATGATTGTGAGGAACCTGTATGGAGTAAAACTTTACCCTCATACAGTACAAGCCATGACATTACCGATATTATTCAGAATAGACAAGAAAGTCTTGTGAAATCAATGAAAGACCACAACCCTGTTATGTTGTTCGAATTTTTTTTTGATGAAAGTGTAATGAACCTGATTATTGAAAACAGTATTTTGTACGCAAATCAAAATAACAGACATAATTTTGAAATGAATCAAGCAGATTTGAAGAATTTTTTGGGAATATTAATTTTAACAGGTTATCATAAATTGCCTACTGAGCGTGCTTATTGGAGTTTGGATGAAGATTTTGGCATTCCATTGGTATCGAATTGTATGCCACGCAACAGATTTCAAGAAATTAAAAGAAACCTACATTTTGTTGACAATACTCAAGCTACAAGTTCGAATGATAAAATGTTCAAGGTCAGACCGTTGTGTAATCTTCTTCAGAGAAACTCGTGTCAGTGGAAGGTTTTTCATGAAAGCTTGTCTGTGGATGAGTCCATGATAAAATATTTTGGCCATCATCCAGCCAAACAATTTATTATGGGAAAACCCATACGATTTGGTTATCGAAATTGGGCTGCAACAAGTTCAGATGGCTACTGCTACGCGTTTGATGTTTATTGCGGTAAGTCCGAAGAGGTTTCTGTTGATCCTCTCACATTGGTGCGAGAGTAGTTAAATCTCTTCTGAAAAAGTTACCTATTGTCCCAAAAGAACATATCGGATACTTCGATAACTTTTTTACAAACCATCAGTTGTTATGTGATTTGCGACATTCGGGCTACAGAGCAACTGGAACAATACGAGATAATAGAACAAAGAAATGTCCACTCACAGATGTGAAGAAAATGAAGAAACAACCTAGAGCTGAGTATGATTACCGATTTGACACAAAAAATGAAATTATAATTGTACGTTGGAAGGATAACAATGTTGTTACTATTGGATCCAATTTTGATCATGTAGAGCCTGTAGGAAAAGTGAAAAGGTGGTGTAATGCTCAGAAGCAAAAGGTTGATTTCAATATCCCGAGACTTTTAATAAATTATAACAAAGGAATGGGTGGTGTCGACCAAATGGATCAATCCATCAATCTGTACCGGGTGTCTATAAGAGGAAAAAAATGATGGTGGGTTATCTTTACTTACTGGATATGGCCATTTGTAATGTTTGGCGGCTGCATGTTTTGATTAGCAAGACTGATGAGGTGACATATATGGATCAGTTAGCATTCAGACGAATAATTGCACGAGTGTATCTACAACCGAAAAGTACAAAAAGTCGTCCAACATCATCAACAGTTCAGGGAGTGGATAAAAAAACGATGGTCATAATCCAGAGCGAATTGAAAACCAATTCCGTTGTGTTATTTGCCATAACCGGATCCGCTGGCGATGTGAAAAATGCAAAAAAACACTTTGTGTTGAGCGATCTTGTTTTGGGCAATTTCACTCTTAATCTGCCCACTGTACCCGGCTGAGTACACCCCTTTATTTTTATGGCTATGCGATTTTCTCCATATTTTTTGTTATAAATGTTCTAATTTACCCAATATGTCATAATAAATAACGATTAAAAGTAATTTTTACGTGTAGTTCTCTTTTGGGCGTTAATGGGTTAAGATACGGTTATGTATACTGATCATAATTATTAAATAAAAACTGGTTGATTGAAAAAATGCTTTCAGGCAATAAAAATTTGTCAAATGTATAAAGTAAAAGCATTAAGAATATAAATATCATAAAAGTCTAATTTGTTTATTACTCTAAAAATATGTAATAAAAGATTGCTTGTTTGAAACCAGCGCTGATTGATTTCTCTCCGATTGAAAAAAAAATTGCTAGGAAAATAATGATACACGTTACTCAAATCGATTCTGCCAAAAAATCATGATTTTTTTGTTAATTTTTATTATATTCATCACTTAAATTTTATCTTCGTGGTTAAATTAGTATGCCTATAAAACTGTTACTAAACGCTGGAGTTGCAGATTCGATAACCGTAAATACACTTTTTTTAGTGACTTTCAGTATGGTTTTCATTGAAGGCCTGTAACGTATTTTCGGGTGGACCAATGTAACATTTAATCGGTGATACTTCCGCTGAACAAAGTATAGCCTGGTAAGCTTTTTACCATATGTCAATATCTTCCAATCAACCAGAAATATGTTAACGATATCTTAAGTCAAACCAGAATGAAACTCTACAGTAAAAATGGCTACAAACAGGAATCGAACTAGCAATCCCCGGGCTGGGAGACACGTGCAAGAAGACAGGACTTACAAACTGGGCTATGGAATTTTAAAAGAATATTTCATGGCAATAAAGCAACTAGGTGGAAGTGTATACGAAGAAAGTTCTATAACAGAAAGCTTATTTTGTTTCTCAATACAAAACAAAATACATTAACATGAAGTGATTACGCGTTAAAATGATGAATTGTGAAGAATAAACAAAGATTATAGAAGCATGGAATGGGGGAGAGATCATTTAAAAATAATGAATTAGTGTACAGTTAGAAAATAGGGAATACACATAAAACGATAAATATTTGACGTAGCAGAATTGACATACGTATTCAAGTATTGAAAAAAATCGATATGCATTATATTGTACTTGCCTAGCCTTTGTTGACGGTCTTGGTCAAGTGGTAAGCATTCATGCTTAATTTTGAGTCCAGACGAATTGACTTCTAGACTGATTTTTCTCTTAGACTATTTTATATCCGAATTTAAACATTCACATAGCGTTCTTGTTAGTGACATAAGAGTCTTTTAACCTTACTTATTTATCTTATAGGTAGAGCTAGTTCAAAAATGGTCTTAATGTGATCGTTATGATCAAGGTATAAAACCTGATATACATATGTATGATTATGAAAAAAAATAATATGATTTTGAGTTATAGAACCTTTAGTTTAGTGATCTAAAAATTTTGAAATATTGTTATTACTGGCATTCATAAATTTTTTATTGACATATAATAAGGTTTGTTTATACCATATACATCAGTGTTTTCAAATAATTTCATTAAGAACTGTTTTGTAATCATTACGATACACTTCCTAAATAGCTCAACAGAGCGCTTCTTAAATAGCTCTACAGAAAATAAGGGAGGTTAAGAGACACAAATATTGTTATTTGGAATATTGACTAAAGAAAAACATAAATTCAGATGTCAAAACTTTACTATTTAGTAATAAAAATAAATATTAATTAAATTTGATATATGTATTTGGTAATGTTAAAAATAAAACTCAGTTGTTTTGGACATATTGATTGAATGAATGAAGAAGACTGGCAAAACAATTCTTCAATATGAACTTAATAGAAAAATGGGTTAGATGAAGATTAAAAAATATGTGGTAAGGTTTAAGAAAAACATGTAAGAATCAAGAGCAACTAAGGGCGTTGTATAAAAAATATAAATTGTAGTGAAAGTTATAGGTCTAACGCTCTATGTTTTCAACCTGTCTCGACTGGAGTACATTATTAGGCAAGTACTTTTATGTAAAAGAGAAAAAACTAGCAATACATTTCATCAGTTTATTACCGAAATAGACTTTTCCTTATTCCTAATATTAAAGTTAAACATGTAGTTATTTAAATATTTTTATCAAGCGCCACTTCAATGTGGCAAAATAATGATGATAATAAGAGAAGATATAAATGAAAGCGTTGAAAAACAAGATGTAACAGAATCAGACCTTAGAATATAATGCGAATTGAAAGAAAATGCAGTGTTTAAGATCAAGAAAGAAGCATTTAGATAGTTCAGTTACCTAGAAGGAATGACTGACAAAAAAATTACAGCAATGATCCATAAAAGTAGTAAAGAAGGCACGAAAAGTTTGGGAACACCTGAAAAAACATAGCAAGACCTAATGAAATTTTTTTTTGGAAAATGATAGAAATAAAAACCTTAACTATTGGATAAGAAAGTACTCGTATACATAATGAGGTGTACGGGTGTGGTAGAATTTAAAGATGTGTGCCAAGAAAGAATGGAAGATATTTTCTCTCTGCCTGCCTTGATTGAGAAATTGCTTGAGAATAATGATGATGATTTTAAAATTGATGAATCTCTGATATTTTCCAGATTTTTTTTTAATTATAAAAAGCCTTCAAAAAATATCCAAGATTATTATTTGGACGTGTTGTCACAGAAACTCTTTATCTGACATTTATTTCAACATTTTCAAGCACTTGGCACCTTGAGGGGGATTATCACATCGTAACAAGCCACCACCAACACTCAATAAAGTTATAAAAATAAATCCTGTTTTTGGAGAAAACCATCTAATTAAGGGTTTCGTATTTTTTATTAAATAAAATCGTATCGTATTTTTAATGAAGATAAGTTTGGCGTACTCGTATACACGTATACTCGTACAAAAATCTAAATTCGACGTATTTTGAACTTTTTAATTTAACTTTGTGATCAGTAAATTTTAATACTGACATAACTGTTGTTCAACTCGTATTGCTTGTCTATTTACACAACATAAATGCCATACAATTCATTCGCGATTTATTTGGCGCGACTGAGGAATGAACTTCCAAGTGTACGTACCATCTTCCTTTACATTTAAGAGACAATTGAAAAAATATTAGGTACATGATTCAGAATATCCTTTCATACTTATTTTTCTTTTTAACCCTTCCTTATCATTAATGAATTCCATTCCTCTACTTCTACCATATTTGTTTAGAGATGGGTCATTTATTAGTTTTTTAACATAATTTTAAACGAATATTTTTATTTAAAATTAATCATGGTTCAAAATAGTTTGATATATACAAGATGTGTTGGGCCATTGGAAGTAATTGCTGTACAGCAATAAACTCGCCAGTTGTACCATGTATCATGTACACAAAATAATGAAAATAAAATAATACAATGGTGTAATTGACAAAAAAATCGAGTTGGATAGAATAACGCATCCAGTCAGCTTTCCCACAAACACACTTTCTGTAGTCCGAGCGAGACGTTTGTAGAATATAGAATACATAAATTTGAAACCTTAATGCGACTTCGCAATGCAGGATTTTGGACCATTACCCTTAAGCTATAAATGTATTATAATTATTAAAACAAATGTGCACGGCTGCGCGGAAACGCACTAGACTTCCGTGCGGAAGATCGCCGGTTCGAAATCGGTGCTATGCTCTTACCCCTCGAATGACACAGGAATTTTTTTCCATCAAGTATTCAAGTGTATAAGGATACCTTTGAATTTGGTCATACATATTCTTTTTAAAAAAAAAATATGTCTAACCAACTCCGACGGTCAATTTTTGAAAATTGTCAAAAAAACGACCACTTCCACCGTACAAGGGTGAAATATAAAGATAAGCATATCCTTCTATTATTTCACGGGTCTGTTTCTTCCTGTAACTCCTTTCACTGCAGATACATATAGTATATTTGTTACTCATTCTCTAAATGTGATCAAACCATTTCAAGATTCCTTTATTTATGTTTTATATAACATTTGTCTCGAACAAACAATGTCCTTTTGTCCGATCTTCTAACTCTATTATTGCATCTGATATCCTTCTTTATTTCAACAGTATTTATTATCATCAATATTTTATTAAACTTTACTTTCAAACCCATCTATGGTTTAGTTAATAAGACGTTTGACATCCACTCTGAATTTTTCGATTCGGTTGCTGATGGCACCCAAAAAAACATATAGAAATGTTTCAGTATGGTAAAAGAGTTCGACAAGTGGCATTGCTAATACACACTTGATGTGTGCGAGTGTTGTTACCTCTTTACGTGCAAATGTATTGCTTATAATGAGTTTCGTGACAATGCTAGTAATTCTTAACCCGAAGGCTCGATTAATAAGGCTGAAGGGTGGCACACTCTTCAATATGCTGAATTACCGATTCGAATAAGTTGAAGGGTATCATGTGATTGATACAATGATATTTCATACATAACGGTGAACACTAGCATACAACTGTGTACAATTATTATCCTATAGAGCTAAAGTAAAAAAAATATGTTTAAATAATGCTAAACATAATTTGCAAATCTCATAAACATCATTCGTGAATCTAATATAAGATCCATTTGGCCTTCCTTCTGTACGCATAAGAAATTTGTTTTTTTTTTTCCTATTTACATCTTCCAAAGTGGCAAATCCTGGAGAGATCGAGAGGTTACGGAACATTCCTCCCATCTTCATGTCATATTTCATTCTTTATCGTGGCTTAAAGCATTTCCTCGCCTTTCAGAAATGTTCGAAGATTTGTTGCGGTAAAACCGAAACCAGTGCTCCGATCGATTCTCGTTTTCTTTACATTCCACGGATTTAAGAGGGATGAATTTTTGAATATTTTTTTCCGCTGACTCACGGTTTTCGCTATACGCCTACCTAAATATCCTATTATATAAGACTTTTCCAATTTTAATTGAAGGTTCTCGTTTGATAAGAATACTTTATTTTTTCGTTCGTTAATTTTAAATCTTGAATACCAAATATATTTGTTTTGTTCCAACAACTTCAAAATGTTCCACCGATGCTTCAGAAATTTTTCATGCTCGCAGTTTACTGTAAAAGATCCTCTGTTGATAAATAAATGTGAAGAGACTTCAATTATTTTTCGATTGGGCAATAAGTAAGCAAATGGATTGGGATTGGATTGGTCGCAAATGGATTGGTCGATTGGGCAATGAATACAGCCTTGCAAATATTTAGAGAGAGTTTTAATATCTCCTTTAAGTTTTCTAATGGATCATTTTGCATAATCTAACCAAGAATCTAGTGTTATGTTTCCTTCCCTAAGACTTTATTTATTAGTGTGTATTGAGTAAGTGAATAATAAGAAGATTAAGGTTTTCAACAACGTACAGGTGACAATATGCGAGCTTAGAAAATCAATGAATCGAACCAAGTAAGTGCAGTGGAAATACATGTACTGAAAATAATACATGGTATATGGTAGAAAAATAAATGTTATTATAAAGGATGTATGTGAGCTAAAAACCAATGTTTTAAGTAGGATGATAAATATCATGTTCATGTAGTTTAGACATAACAAACAAATGAGGGGTGAAAATCTGATTTATAATACAAGCATAAGTAGAAGTCATGGTAGAGAACGCCCGTGAAAAGAATGGCGCCCTGACTCGGGATTCGAGCACACTATTATTGACAGATTAGAAATATTACAAAAAAATAACAAGTTGAGGGGTAGATGCGACCATCAGATTAGGAATTTCTCTGCGTCTGTATATGTTTAGAAAATTTATTTTGGTAAGAAAACCGCAGATAAATTATCATGGAAAGACGAATAACTTTTACACAATTGTTGGTCTTCCGACATGTGATAGTCACACAATTGTTAGGTGCCGGTATGTTCCGATTGTCTCATTTCGGTGTATAATTGAATCTAATATAGCGGTGTGCTTGCTGGTTTGCAACGTATCACTCCCTTAAAACAATTTTCACGGCATAGCTTCACTTTCCAACTGAATTGGCGTTAAAATGGCGAGTGAATCCTTGACTTAGAAGCCCAGCAATGACGAGTCTCACATTTGGCTTAAACTGAAGTGTGTAATTGATATGTTTAATAAATAATTAAAGGATTATTGAAAGAAACGTAGTTGGTACATGTATGCATAACAAATATCCTGAAATTAAGTATATATTTCAAGATAATATCAAATAATATACACATGTAATCATAGATATTGATATGACCTCCCAAAAAGAGGAATCATCAAGTGCTTTCAAAAGCTAAAGAAACATTATTATTTTGAGACGTTAAGGAAAAAATAAACGGAAGCTAAAAAAAAGTGACTGCTAGTAGATTAATGCTAGTAGAACAATGAAAAAAGTGACTGCTAGCGATGTCGAATGACGTGTAGCAATAAGAAATGAAATTAATGAGGCACTAAAGAACATACACTCAAATCAGACAGTATTTGCATCTGATGCGATGTAGCAGTATTTTAGTACCAACTTTGATATATACTCGTATATGGAAACGTAACTTGGACAAGTGAAATTCGTACGTCACGATAGGAAGGTCGGGCGTCTTTTCTTCTCTGCCTACACAACCAGGCAACAGCGTGATAGTATGTATGGAACTGTTTTCCTACGCTTCTCGCACACAATTTTCAACTATTCGTATTTTTATTTTGCCTTCGCGACGGCACTGTTTTCTAGTTAAAACTTCAGAGCATATTAAAGAGGAATTTAAAAAAATGTTATGATAAAAATTAACGAAAGAATTAACTTTTTTCATAATAAAAATGCTTTTAAAAGCTAAAAAATATCCGAAGGCAATGTTAGAAATTTTATATTTCGGATAATTTATTCAGATCCTTGGGAGTCTGCTCATATATTTGCATATTTCATGAAAAAGGGTTGAATGTACAAAACCTCAAATTTCACTGTTATTTCATGATCGTAATAAAAATTTAAATTCATTGAATTTTGTTGAATTCTCCATTCAAATGTAATGGTTTGCTTTTATTTAGGGTGAATTATAATTTTTTTAAAAGCATCTATTTCTCTAATTAATCACCCCTTGTTAAGTAACTACAGGACCTTGGTATATTTCTATTCAATTTAGATCATTTATGTATCGATTGTTTTTTTTTAATTAAAAAATATGAACTCGATAGCCTAGTTCGTAAGATGCCTGTCTTCATATCGTGGTGTTACTGGTTCAATTACCATATGAAGCCAATTTATTTTTTTCAATAAAAATGTGTTTTAGTCTGTTAAGTACTTTTTATACTCTTTCTAGTCAGTTAGAAGAGACAGCCACGTGGCAATTAACCTTCCATGTTGTACTCATCCAACGAAAGTTTTCTTTTTTTTTTGGATACTAATTTTTTTTATTTATTGAAAAACACTTTATTGTACGTGGTACGATTTTCTGACTTTACTATGGAAGGGCAATTGATTTTAACAACCAAGATAAATATTTCACAAAATGATTTGCTTTGTTAGGTGACAAATATACAATATAATGTTTTTATAAATGAAAAATAAACTTTAAAATATTTTTTCAACAATAAAAAGTTACAACAAAAGTCAAACAATTGCAAAGATAATATTATTATAATTTATAAACATATGCTACCTCCCCGAAGGGAAATGTTTTAATTAAGTAGTTCTTTAAAGCATGACAACGAAGATTAGTGGTTTAAAAAGCTTCTAAAAAATCAATGAATTTTTTTTAATTGAAAATAATAATGGACAATCGCTGCAATTGAATGCGTGCTTCAAAAAAATAATCGATGAGGAGTGGTGTACAAAAAAAACTTATATGTGCAGAGTCTATGATTGGACAGACACTTAACATTTTCGACAAGATATGAAGACGGCAGATAAGTTATAGTCTACTATTTACAAAAAATGTACTAGTTCCAGTTAATTTTACTTAACCAGTTATTTTCTTAGGTCAAGTGTTATAATACGAGTAAAAGGCACATCACCACAACATTTCCTCTTAAGAAGTGTAATCTCAAACGACTTGATATTATTAATGATTGTTAATTGAAAAAAAACGAATCTAGTTTATTGTTTTTTTTAATACAATATTTGAGTTGAGTTAAATGCCTTGTATAAATACTTGTCAGTATAAATTATCACAATTCGTTAAAATGTTTATAAAACACTTTCTAATAAATATTCTGACCAGTTTTCGATGCAAAAAACGAGTATTAAAACTGATATATATTTACAGGGATTTATAAAAGATTTTGTTTTCTAAACGTTATGCAGTAAAGTACATATTATACAATACCAAAAATAAATACGAGATATGTACTCCCAAATAAACCATAAGTCTAATTATTCAATGGTCAAGGTGAAATCGGATACGAAAAAAATCCTTACCTACGAACACACGTTCAAGTATAACAAAACAAATATTTTGTGCAACTAACTAATTTGTGCAGATTCTGGAGAAACAATATACTCGTACATAATATCATATATTATAATATTACGTTTATTTTTATTTTTTGTATAATTGTATTAAACTTTCATTGCAGAATAACTTGATGGGTTTATTGTCGTGCGGCAATTTTTGACAACCATGCCAGAAATATATTAACCCAACCGTATGTTACCCCTCGACTCATTCGATTTGATGATGAATATGTATTGAAAAACGTAACCAAAAGACATTGTAGGAGAGAATGAAACTCGAATACTAGAGCCGAAGACAATCACTTGTCGACAACAAACCCGCAGTTCACGATTGTACATGTTGGAAATACAACCACATATTTACAAGCATTAATACTAGAATACGTTTAGCACGTGCAAGTATTGTTATCAGAAGAACTCTTTGACCAGACTAGAACTCCTTTCATCAGATATTGAACTCAAAACTACCTGGTGGAAGGTCAGTGTATTATCGACTAAGTCATGGAGGTTATCAAAAAGAAAAAAAGTTGAAAATAGTCTACAACCATTTAAAAAAAAGTTTAATAATATAAATCAAACTGATAACCCACGGGCTTTAAGACAGGCCGCTTGTTCATTTATCACAGAGTTCGTATCTTTCAATTGATAAAAAGCCACCCTGTACACAAGTGAAATAGAAAATATCCTAATTAAAGGCCAGCAATTTATTGTTTATCACTAATGACGCCATAAAACCTTGACTTATATCTTGTCATCAATTCGCTTCTCCTGAATATTTCCTTCTTCCTCTTTTACCTTTCTAAGTGCCACCCACTTCAGTTCGTGTCATTCGGTGGCCTTTGTAATTTTCGTTCAGTAGAGGGAAAGCGGAAATTTAACAAAACCAGTGATCACCCAATATAGCGCGAACAGGAACGAATATTACCTGACATTAAACCGAGCATTGTCTCCTTTAACTTTATGGACAGTTTCTGAGGGGATTTTATCGAAACTTGACGTTCTCTTAACGAGGTACTTTACTTCTTTTACTAAACTATCAAAAATTAATTTTATGTCATTCAAATATTACGGTAAATGTTTTTCGTTCTATTTTTAAGGCATCGTCAATTTTCATCATTACTCGATAAAAATTCAAAACACAAATACTTTGAGTAAACTAAATAAAACGACTTATCTTCTTATTTTTGCCTTATGCTAACTTTTTTTATTCATTTTCTTATCCACAAACTAAAGTTTCTCCAGTTTTGTGTATATTTATCTAACAGTTCGTTTACTTAAAGATATCTACGTGTTTTAAGTCATCCCCGTGGATTTGGTGTTTGATAGAAATTAAGATTTATGGTGTGCCCTAATGAATCCGGTTTTTATTATTTTTTTTGTCTCACGCCCATGCCTTTAAATAATTTGTTTTAATTTTTTATAGGGGTAACACCTAAAGTTCCTCAAATTACACATGTCTAATGTAATATATGAAAATGGCTAACACAGACTTTAAAAACAATCGTATTTTTGCAGTATTAGGTATATTTTAAAATGCATTGAAAAGCAGCACTAAAAAAATCATTTTAACTAAGATTTCCAAGACGAAATGGTAACCGACATGTCTATAATAGGTAAAAAGTTCATAGATAAATACTCTAGGTTATTACACGTGTGATAGGTAGAAATATATGTTTACTGTCCAGCCTGAATTATGAAGAAGAATGGGAAGTTGTATTTAACTGGAACTAAATTATGTGATGATAGACTTAAGCTTTAATAATTTTCCTTTTTTTTTCCAGAGCCCATCACGATGATAGTTGGAGGTCCTGAGATGTACATCAACACGGGCAGCACCTTGAATCTCACTTGCATAGTGAGGCACTCTCCAGAGCCTCCACCTCACATATTCTGGACACACGATAACCAGGTATCTTAGTTTATTTAATTCGATAATATTTCATGTAAAACCCGAAAAGGTCAACCCTGAGTACTATTTATTGATAAATACCAGATAATTTGGTTGGAAGATTTGCTGATACTAATTAATTATAAAATAACCCAACCGAAGAAAAAAATGTGTCTAAAACCTCAAAATAGATGTCGATTTTATATCACAACATTGTCAAAAATAATTAAGATGCTTCTGATTTGCTAAAGCAGATGTCGTATTATACTTTCGTAAATTAAATGAGGCGAGGCGCGTGCTGCAAAATAAAATTCTTAAATTGAATAATTTCTTCCCGTCCACGACCTGAGGTTGTATTGAATAAATAATAGTCACGAACAAAAATTTGATAGTTATTGCACTCAGCTGTCAGTTAATGTGTGGGAGCGTTATTATTGTATTTAATACAGTATTTTATTTGGAGAATTCATACAACTTGTGCTTAAAGGAGTAATAAGTTGTAAACCCCGTGAATATTATATATTATGTATACAAGGACCGTTTAGAAACGCTAGAAAATAAAACACAAATACATAATATAATTTATTTTTTAGATAGTATGATAAATCGCTGTTTCTTGATCATTACGAGCGCAATCACTAAAAATAATATTTGAGGTTAAGGAACATCAATGTCTCTAACAAAAGCATTTTTGACGTAAAAAAATACCCCAATATATTTCTTTAATTGTATTACACTTTCGATGTAGACAATATAACCTAGCGGGCTTAATACTTTGAGGCAATCTCTTCCAACCAGCCAAAAATATGCTACAGGGCGTTACAGAGACCTTGAGTAAATACCAAACAGGAATTATTTTAAGAAATGAGCACTAATGGTAATTGAACCAGCAAACATTTAGAAGACATGCGTTTTACTAACCGGACTTGGGAGTCATTATTTGCTTTTGAATTAATAAAAATGAGCTTAATATTAGCAATTAATAAAATCCTGGGGAATGAGTTGAAGTACAATTTACAGGTTGTCAGGTTGTCAACAGTGAATAAAACTATTCATAAGACCATTAGCGTAGCTAAATACTGCCGCTGAAGCTTGGACATTAAGACCAATAATTAATGATGCAGAGCTAGAAGTCCATATTCTACTAAACCTTTAAGAGCTTTTTGAAAGCCACTGTGTCTGGTTTTATCAATCTCCATCATGTCAATATCATCCCAAAAACAGCCCAAATAAAATCTTTTTTTGAACGATTTTGAAAATGTTCAGTAAGAAAAACAAGGAACCGTTAGAGGGTTTTTTTTATGTCAATAATTCAGTAGGTGTGAGGTCAAGTCATAAAATATGTGTTGCTGAGGAACAAGTGAAGATATCTTTATTCAACCCACATAGGTTAAGGAAGAGAAGAAGAAGAAAGAACCCATGGCTGTTTCCTGAAACTTGCCGACTGATGCAAAGTTTGCCTTATTGATGTATCATCTAGACTTGTGTAATGTTGTATACGTGGCTTGTCAAGGAATCTATTTGATTGGATGCATATCATTTTCTTAGCTATAATCATCATCATCAGGCCAATGATTTAGGATGAGTCTAGGCTGATTGCAAGATTCTCTGGCAAATATCTCTTTCTGCAGCATTCTTCCTTCAATCTGTTATATCCAAAGTAGGGCAGTTATCTGTCACATAATCCAGCCATCTTAATTTTAGTCACACTTTTTTAAGGCTTATTAAATCACTGAATAAGGTCTGCTTTGTAAGTAGTATTTGTGCTCAAGTTCAATAAAAACTCAGACTTTTTGGTTACAACTCTTTTGTCCTCGCGTCACTCTCATAAATTATGCAAACAATCTTTCTCTGAAAGGTATCGAAAACTCTTAAGTCCGATGTAATTATCCAGGTCTTTGATACGTAAGTGAGCACAGGTTTCAGAAGTAATTTAGAAAGTTGGCTTTTAATGCTTCTAGGGAGTTGACAAAACTTAAGTAAGTAGATAAAGCCAAAATAGTATATATTTGCCGATAGTATCTGCTTGTTAACTTCTTCACTGGTATTGGTCGATAGAGTTTACCTGTAACCCGAGGAACAGAAAATAGTCCCTACTTTCAAAAGTACACACTAATTTTAAACTGAAATTTCAACACTTTTTTCAGAGCTAAGTCGCACTACTTTTTAAGTACATGGTTGACAGTAATGACGAAAATCGAGTATCACAGTCTTCAAATATTTCAAGATAATCACGCCTTACTATATCTCTGTATTTACGATATCACTCTTGAACGTCAACGTCAAGAATTGACATCCATCACCTTAGCACTGAACTGGTTGCTAAATCAAAAAGAGCTAGAAAATATTTTTTTCAGACAGCACCTTTTTTGTTTCTGAATCACTTATTTTCAGTGAAACAGTCTATTTTTGGAACTACACAAACAAAAATGAGTAAGTTATCAGAATGAAATGGAACAATATTTAAATAAATCATCAAGGTGCTCCATATGACCAACGTCATCAAGGAAAAATATATTAAATAAAATGTAAACTTAGCTACTAAAAATGATTGTAATTGATATTTTGTACAAAATTATGTTAGTATTATCAGAAGTCCATTCAGTAAAAATATAAAGTAACACGAGAAAGTTCGTTTATCAACATTATTTGTCATTAAAACTAAAAGTAAATTAGAATATCACGTATCTTCTAGCTCCGTTACAATATGCTGGGAAGCAAAACCTTCTCATCCCAAGTCCCAAATGACTCCTTGTAGGCTTGGATACATCCAAGAAATTCTTGTCAACTTCCGAAGTAAGGTAAATTTTGTAGGTTTGCCTTGGAATGACAAGCAATTTCGGTCAAGGTGCTCTCACCTTTCAGGATTAGATGAAATTCCAGGAAGACAAATGCCCCACTGAGCCATTAAGGGTTACTTCTCGACAGGGCCGTCTTATTTTTTTTTTATATTTTGTATGTTCGTCGTTTTACGGCTAATTCAAGCGTGACTTGATTAATTTGTTTTCAATGTAGTTTTCACATAAAATGTTAAGACTCGAATAATATTCATAAAATAAAACAAAAACCTGTAAGCTTTTTAAATATCTTAACGTTTATATAGGTTTAATAGCATAATTTTTTTTCTTAAATCCTATAATTAGAATTTTTTTTATTTGAGCTTTATTTTTTTATTTATTTACGATCAATTTTGATCACTGACCATTTTTTACAAAATAAAATTAAAATTCAGAGTTCGAGTAAATAAAAAAATACAAGACGTTACAATAAAGTTTGAGGGATCAAAACTCTTACATGATTCGTATCATTTCAGTCAAAAATAAAATATTCATATTTCTAAATCGTCTTGGGAAATATGAATTTTTAAATTTGACGAAAAATAATAAAATTTGATTTAAAAGGTTCTCTTTTTATTCAAAAAAAAGTTTCCAGGAGCTTCTTTAAATGAAAATATAAAAAATCTGGATATGTATGAATATATGACATTATTATGTAATACCGGTTAACTGAGTGCTCTATCCATTTATATTAAAAAGATTCTCAGTGCCAAGAAAGCAAGCAAATCATCCACTGTACCAAGGTGCGGAAAAAAAGTGCTTCAAATAATTTTAATTGCCTTAATTGTTAACTCACTTGAATTTAATATTTGCATAATTGATATCCTTCAAAATTTATGCAAATACTTCCCATATTTGAAATTTAAAGTGAGTTTATCTAAATTTATAGTAATAAGCTATCCAGAACATATTTTATTTTTTATAGCATTATGTATTCATCTAGATCAGAAAATCGATGGGAAAAAAGCCTTAGTAAAACATATCGCGTAGAACTCGATGAGTAACCCGTATATAATTTGTTTTGTATTATTTGTACCGCATTTTTTTTAATAAACGATCTTCTCAAATAAAGGCGGCATTGTGCCTAAACAGAACCTGCAGCCGAGTATTATCGTGTCACTGTCATTCCGAGGGTCGGTTCAGGAAACATCGTAGCAATGGAAGTGTGGCTGAATTAAAACAAGACTAAGGGGGGTAACATTTCAGAAACAACTTCAGTTCTATGTGCGATTTGAAGGGGGATGATAAACGTTTGCCAAATGAAATTCAGTAATACATACTGACAAAACAAGGAAGATTACTTTTAAGCGTATACAATTATGTATATTATTGTATAACGGAAAATCAAGAAAGCACGTTGAATACAAAATTTGATTGATTAAATCCAAGATATTTATGAAATTCAAATTGCTAAGCGATGAAAAATTCCGATTCAATAAATACGAATTCATTTTAATAAATCAACAAGAACATCCGTTGTTTCGAGTTTACTTCTTTTAAACTTTAAATTTAGAGAGTATGGTCCCAAAAGAAGCATTTAAATTAAAGTTTGAGTTAAACTATATAAAACGCTGTGTAAGAAAGAATAAACAAAAAAAACACATTTTTATTCCACTTTGATATGTGTTTCTTTATACTAATCCAAGGCCGATTAGCCGCAAGATACGCTTTGGTATATTGTTTTTCACAAAAAGTCTAGAGGTTTTAAAAAATATTTTTCATGGCAACTATTTTTGTCTGAAGTTAAAATGTCCTGATATTAATTAATAATAATAGAAAAATATTCGAATAAAAATATCATACGGTTGGTACAATAATTTGAAGCACAACTTGATTAATAAAAGGCGACGGTCAATAAATTTCATACTTATTTTTATTTTTTAAGCTCTCAAAGAAACTATTTATAGATGTTTCATGATAAACGCGATGAAGTGCAAATCAATAATTGGAAATAAATTGTTTATTTTGCGTGGTTAATCACTAATTTATCCCGTTAACCCAGTAATAGTGTTTGTCTTGTTTTATAAATGAAAAACGATTTATCCAATAGATAAACGCCACTAAATTGTTCTACGCAAATCATGACATTTATACTCCAAAATTAAATTAGGGCACATACGGCTCATGAAAACACCAATTAATAGTGCAAAAAAAACTGAAAGATGGGAAAAAAAATTACGAATATAATAAAAAAAAGTTGAACAATATAAATTAGTGTTTCAAGCATTCAAATTTTAACTGTGATTTTTTTTTAAATAGTGTCACTTATAAAAGTTACTCAGAATAGCTATCGCAAGTGATTGAAAGTAAGGGAACTAACTGTATCAGATACTGAGAAGGGCTAGTGGGATGCTGTGTTCCTTTTTTTTTTTCAAGAAAAAAAGAACTTAACTTAATTTAAAAAGTAGAAATATATAGAAATCGATGCATTCTGCGTAAATGAGATATTTAGTAGTAAAAAGATAATTATGCGTGAAATAAGCGATACTAAAGTCCGATGAACTTGGACACCATAGATAACTCATTCGTTCATTCGATTCCAAGGAACTATGATATAACTCTTCATTGAATTTTCAGGTGTCTCCAAAAAGAATAATACTAGTAGGCTACTCCATAAAATGAAAGAGGCGGGTGGACCGGTTCACCAGTGATTGAGATGAGTAGAAAAATACACCTGCGAAATTGTACGAGTAATTCCCATTTGGAAGGAAAAAATTTGGAAAATTAATAAAATAATTAAAATGAAAAAAGAAATGTTATTTTTCCTTTAAAATAACAAAATCAATAAAACATACAAAACATAGCATCTTTCCAAACACATGTATCATATTTTCATAAGCTGTTCATATTTAAATACTCTAGCAAATGAAGGCTTAGAGTTGATTATCGTTCTTTCGCTTACACATACGCGAGCATACTTAATCCTGTCTTTATGAATGCTCACTGTTAAAGCATAATATTATTTTCCCTTTACGATGGTGGTAAACATTCCAAAAGATAAAACCCTTATCGCTCACACACAAAATACATCTGATACTGTATTTGGAAGAATAAAACATTATTCTTTCAAGCTTTTTCTAAAATTGTCGCGTTCGATTTCACATATATTTGTTCCATATTATTTTTTGTCGACAATAATTCCAAAAGCGCGAGGTTTGTAAAAAAACACATAAAAAATGCAAATTAATATAAGAAAACTTGATTACATGTTACATTAGTTATAAAGTGAACACTATTGGAAGATAATTGTCAAGTGACCATCTTTTGTAATAAAAAAATGCTGTTTGAAATTTTGTTCAGAATGAAAGGCGATAATATTTGAGAAAAATGTAACAATACTAAACTAAAAAATTAAGAACCGAAAATATATTTAACTACAAAAAAAACTATGTTAAAGACACATAATCAATGTCATTCATTACTCACTCACCTCATCGGCGTTACAGATGTGGATACTATGAAGATATAAAGTTGACTGCTCTACTGTCACCCTCTAGATGGGTTTGAATGTGAAGCTTCCCTTCAGCTAGCAGCCCTTATACTTACTGCATATTGTCAGATACAGTCTCTCCATTTAATACATCGGCAAGAATCTCCTGTAAAAATACTCGTATTTGGCTTTCGAGAATTTGCGTTAATTTCAATGATTTATTTTTCCCATATATTTAAATTAAAGTGACCCAAATTAATTATAATCGTCATAAATGTAAGCTACCACACCAGGTACTTATTATTTATTTTATAAAAACTACATCATATATGAATTGAGTGACTTGATATAAGAGTTTGCCCTTAACTATGAAGTCCAGAGTCAATAAACGTGTAGTAGTCTGGTCATAGTATATGGATCAAAGTGGCAAATGTGTTCAATAAATACCTCAGTAATGGATAAACATGTTAAGATGGATAATATGTAATATGTCCGGAGGGACAAGATAAATAAAAAAATATTCGAGAAAATCTCAAAGTGGTTCTCAAAATTCATTAACTGGTAGAGACCCACGAAGATTTTTCAGACTCATTTCATGTTAACCAAATGATACGAGTACTTTGGATAAAAGTTGAAAAGCATTGCTGGTTAAAAATGCCCTGTTATTTTGAAAGACATGTAACAAACTAAATAAGCACGGGATCTAAGGACGAACAATTAAGTAAAAAGATAGCGAATGATGATAAACATTAAAATAGGTTCGATTGTTTTTCAGTGTTTTCATTCATATCACCACACCATGTACCTAGCAAAGTAGGCAGAGAGAATAGATCTCCAAATTATATATAAGAAGACAACTTTAACCTCTTCTATATTCATACATGTTGTCACGCATAATCTTTTATTTCTCACTTTGTCTTACACGCTTTCTTCGGCCTATCTGTTCTTCGAATACCTAGCACTCTGATTTGTATACTATCATAGTCCTTGTTCCGTCATTGTTTCAGTCGATATGTCCAAACCATATTAAAACATTTTTTTTTCGTTTAACTTACATATAACGTTCATTTCATCCATGCATTAATTTATGATGCTTTCATTCCACCTTTTTTCATACATTGACTCTCCACATTTTTTTTCATACATTGACTCGCCAAGGATATTCAGTTTGGTTTAATTCCAAAATTGTTAGACTTTGTATGCACGCTAAAGCCTGTAATTATAATTAACGGTTTATTTTCCCTCTTAAAAGATGTGGTCTGATTTGCAATATACATTTCGTTTGTACGATCCTTTATCCGCAGACAAGCGTTCCAATTATTTTTGCTTTCTCTATCGGTAAAACTTTCCTTTCCTTTAATGATCCTGCATTCATAAACGCCTGAAAAGGTTAAGAAAGAAATGAAATAGAATAGTTTCTTTTCAGACAATTTCTCCTTCTATTTCAGTTTCCTGAAATCGTTCAATTCTTTGAAACAGTGAGAAAAACCCCATCCGGCCTAATAGCCCTAGAACACGCAAATAGCCTTCAGACTCTAATATAACTTTCATAAACTTTGCTTTGCACAAAACACTTAAATATTTTTGCTCGAAAACCTTCGAGTAGATAATTTGATATTTGTGATTTCTCGTTTTCCGCTCCTACAGAAAACAAATGTTTTTTTTTTATTAAATTTAAAATGTATACTTTCTTAAATAAGAAAACTGATGATGAGAACAGGAAATTAAAAAATCACACTTTATCAAATTAATACATTGAATAAAATGGTAAATAACACTAAAACTAGTTAATTAAGTTATACTTAGTTAGTAAGAATTTCGAAAAATCTGTGAAAATAAATATTTAATACCATAACACAACATTAACATTTTAAGAAAAAAAAATTTATGAGACAAATAGATACATTTTTTAGATTATTTCATTGTATTAAAGATTGTAAGTAACGCAAAAACAAATTATTGAAGGTGTAATTAAAATACATATCACAAAAAATTAGGGAAATATATATTTTTTACATCTTAACACAACATTTAATTGTTTAGCAAATTAAATAACGTATTTGAAATATAATATATTTAAAAGAATTCTTTTGTAAATGGCTTACTAAAAAAATATAATTATCCTAACCGTCTTAATTGTAATAAAATAAAAATATTTACTTTTATTTTTAACATGCAACATAAAAAAGTCAAGTAAATTTCTTTGTTGAAAGACGTGGTAATACTTATTATTTGTTTTTTTTTTTCGTAATAAATTAAATGAAACAATTAAATAAAATTATTTTTCTTTTTCGTGGTTGTAGATTTACCCAATATACGAGTATGTGGTCGGCTATTTTATTCCTTACCCTTTAGTTATCTGTTATGGATGGAAAAGGTCTTAATGGTCGACTACCACAGAAAAATTTTCTTATACTCCATCAATCAATTTTTTTCTGCACACTACCTTTTCTTCCCTGGCCCTCTATTGAAACTGAAAATCGGCTTCCACTTTCTTCCTGAAATATTTTTTTAGTGACTTCTTTGAATCTGCACTAAACGGTGTTCTCTGTAAACTTGTCACAATAATTATTCTCATTTGGATGAATTTTAGAATTATTATAATTTGATTTTCCCTTAATCTAAATCCTTTAATCTGAACAAATGTTTCAGGAACAAAATCTTTGGGAGTGAAATTTGGACTGACTGAATTTTTTTAATAAGAACCGAATAAATGTTGTGAAACAGTGTTTTATCAAATAAAAAATGTTTTTAAGAACAAATGTTAATGTAACGCTGATGTGTCGAATAAGATATAGAAGAGCACTCAAATAAGGTTTGGGCATGTAGAATGAATGAAGAAATACCAACAAAGCAAATATACAGTGAAAAGTGTGGTTAAAAAAGACCAAGGAAAGTAATGTTGGATCAAATTAATGATATTTTGAAAGAAGGAGAAGGAGGCAAAATACGTTTGTCGAAATAGAAAAGTCAAGCGCTCTGTCTTTTCTACCCACCCCAGTAAAGAAACGGCATGATGATAATAGTTTTGTTTTATTCAAACTAAGCTACGATGTCGTGCATTGTTTTGGTAACGCTGACGCTATCGTATGACATTAATCAATAAGTGCTTATATTAAAAATATAAAAAGGGCCTCTATTTTGTCGACCATTCTATACTCAAGAGGATACTAGTTCTATGCTTTTGGCTACGTTACACCAAGAGACCAGCGTTGATAACCCAATCTCGACAAAATTGGTATAATTAAAATTCGATTGTGGAGTTTTGGCCTAATTGGAGTATATCAGGATATATTTTTAATGCATATTATAAACTGAAGTAATTTCCTGTTTTGGTAAAAAAAAATAACAGCGCACATCTTTAATTTTTTTCAATAAAAATACAAAATAATACTGCGTACTCCAGCTACTTTATCTATGAAACTCAAGTATTTGATAAAAATTTGCATATTTACAACAGCGTTTTGCAATTAAAAAATATTTCACATTTTAATCATTAAACTTAAATCTATGAACAACTAAAAAAAAGATTAGGGGAATATTTATCGCACTACAATTATCCATTTAAATATATTGTCAACATTTTGCTTATTATGGTAGCAGAATTTAAGGTTCTTCCATATTATTGTTAGTAAATGTCACATTCACAGTTCGTTAAACTAAGATTATAATGCAAACTTGTGAAAACACGCTGCCCAAATACCCTTGGACAACACGGTGTAGCGTGAACAATTCTCGAGTAACATTGCTTAAAAGAGCTTAGCGCTGGGTTTTTCTTGAGAAAATAGCTGCATTAAAACATTAGTTTCTAAGGTAATAACAAAAACTACACATTTAAATTTAACATGTTTCTTGATTATATTTGAATAATTAATCATTCATTTTTAAACACAAACCGAGAAAAACATTTTCATATCTAGAATAAAATATTACGCCGAATTCTTCGCTTCCAAAATAAATTAAAAAATTATACGAGTTCCTTCGACTTTATTCTTTTCAAAAATCGGGTCTTACCAAAAATATGTGGCACCCTCAAAATTTACACATGAAATTGATACTTTAAAAAAATAATTCTTGATTTTATTATAAGGTTTTTTTTAAAGAAAAATAGTCGATCATGTTTGTAAATAGAACATTAAAAAATATGAAATCCACTGATAACTTTAGGGTTGGCCTAATTTAGGTTAGTTAAGAAATGAACACAAAGAATAAAAAAATAGATAAATTGGATATCATAAATAAACATATTATCAAGCAAATTACAAACAAATTTATCTCAGTTTATAAATCTTAAAGAACGCGTTAAGTGATTAAGAATTTAGTGTATATAAAAATATTTTCTTTGTTTTTGCGTGAATAACCTTATTATTAGTTTCAAGTTCATATTAATATTTTCTTATAAAATGGACTATCAATCAGCAAAAATGATGACATTGGTATTTCGCCTGCGTTTACCAAAGCAAAAGACAAACTACCTGTATGAAAACTAAATGAAATCAAAATGTAATGAAATTGTAAAAGAATATATATTGATTTACAATTTTTACAAAAGTCATGCTTAGTGCGATCACAAACTTGAAACCCACCTCGTCCGATTTATTATCGCAAATCAATTATTAAAACAAAACCAAGTTAAATATAAAAAAATGGTCAAAACTCTCTGTTGCAAAAGTGTACAACACAGTTATACAAAAAACGTAGTTATATCAAAATCTAACACACAAAAAATTTTAATTGTTTTTTTATCAGATTGTCCATTGTATTTTTTTTGTTCCAATGGTGTAAAGCTTGTAAAGCTTGGTACGCACATTCACCTGAATAAATACATCATATTTTTAGTGCGTACAAGTGTGAACCCACCCTAAAACCTACCCTAATGACAGCCGTCATTCCTGTAGTTTATTTTCTCCCGCACCGTATGTACATATTTCACAAGGTTGTCTGTATTAATGCATGCAACCCCTTTGAAATGCTCCCTGTCTACTTCTCTTTCAAAATTAGGAGTAATGAATCCTTAAAAGGACCCTTCTCGCAGTAGGGAACTACACATTAAGTTTCTATATATGTTTGAATTCCCAACCATCCACCTAAATTGGCATTAGAAAATTATCGAATTCCCAAACATAAAACTAGAATTGTTTTTATGGCACGTTTTTAACGACGTAGAAAAAAACGTAAGCTGTTTCTCTGTTTACAGCTTACTGAAGCGAGACGATAATTATAGGGTAATTTGTCGTAACCCCATTAACTTTGTTTATATTTGTATTTTCCTGAGGACATGTGAAAATGAAAAAAATAGATTTATGCTTTTTACCGATTTTATATAATTATTGTATTTAGTTTCTTCTTTGATAATTCTTTATTGCTAATTTAGGTAATCCTTAAATAGTTGTGAGACCTAACAAACGTATATGTTTAAAAAACCTACCCAGGTATGGCGACACATAAAGTGTATATAAACCTTCTTAAGTAATAACTACTTAAGTATTAACAAAATTAAGTCACTATAAATATGTGAATATCTACTTTTGAAGCATTTGAGCATCACCAAATAACTGAATTTATTGATCTTTTAATGATATACTCGAATAAACAAAACATTTGGGAGCCAAACAAATATACCAAGAAAATACTTCGATTGTTTCAGAACGTTAAATTTTTTCCTCCAATTTTGTTGTTACTATATTCAATGAACCAACTTGTATATTTTTTATCCCAAATATTCATGGACAAAAATTAAGTCTAAAACTCTCACGGATTTTTTAAAATTTTATTATTATGAATAAATGGTTTCAAATAATAAAATTGAGATAACTTTACTTGTCCGTCTCTATTTATAAAGGCGCTTTACTAAAAATGCATAAATATATACGACTCGCTCGTTTTGGATACATTTCGTTAATTTAGGAACTCGAGGAAGACATGTTGGAAAGTCACTTATTTTCCTTGAAAACTTGGCGCCATTCAGAAGTGAATCAAAGGCCGGAAAAGGGTTACATTTAACTTAATAAGTCGTGAGGATGATTACAGTTCTAATGAAAATATGAGCCTCGCAACGACCTCTAATTATATGATTTATAGTAATTTTATTCAAGGTCAAAAATATTATATCATTAAAAAGGGACTTGTTTGAAATATAAATATGCTTTTGTACTCAAAATGAAAACAGTGATTTTATTTTTTACATTTTTAAAATTACATGACTTGTATTTCAAAGATCTTAACAAAATACTTTGAATATCTAAATAAAAAAGGTAATTAATGGATATGAAAGTAAATTCATTCTTGAATAAAAATTTAAGGTACAAATTTTATCCATTTTAATGGCTAACGACATCAACGTTTTTCAGAAATTCTTAAAAACTATCTTGAAATTTTCTGAAATACTATGCGTATCCAGAAAGTAAGTGTACTGAGGCTCTCACGACCGGATGGATTTTATTTTCGATATGTTGGCTACACTTCCGTGTAGCCTGACCCTTCCCCTCCGCAACGAGACCAGTTTGAGATCAGTACGTTGAGAAGTGTCGACGCGACAACACGTTTCGTGAAAAATGTCAATTCAATCTCCCGCCAAGTGCGAAATATGCGGCGTCATCCGTTATCTCGTTTGGAAGGGAAAACCTCCGGTTGAGGTTTATAATGAGGTGAAAACTGCATATGGTGATAAAGCTATGAATCGTACGAGTGTGTACAAGTGGTGTCGCGAGTTTAAAAACGGTCACGTCACACCTCTTCACCCTCCGCCAAAAAGTACAAAACCACAATTTCAGCCAAGAAAATCATGGCATCCGTGTTTTGGGACCGTCAAGGCATAATTTTAATTGAATATATGCCTCAAGGGGAGACCATCAACTCTGCAAGATACTGTGAGACCCTTAAAAAAATTGCGGAGGGCGATACAGAACAAGCGGAGAGGCATGCTGACAAAGGGAGTCTGCCTACTGCACGACAATGCCAGACCACACACGGCCAACGCCACGAAGGAACTGCTCGCCTCGTTTAAATGGGATGTCCTGAACCATCCCGCGCATTCCCCTGACCTAGCACCTTCAGATTACTATCTCTTTACCTCCCTGAAGCTGCACATGGGTGGAAAAAGGTTTTCAACCGACGAGGAGGTAAAGGAGGAGGAGGAGAAGTGGACGGAGGGATATGCGGGAAACTACTTCGAGGAAGACATCAAAAAGTTGATACCCCGCTTCACCACCTGCATTGAGAGGAATGGCGACTATGTCGAAAAATAGCTTACATATGTACTACGGTAACCACGCAATTTTTTTGTTTAAATAAAAAAATTGTAACCTACAAAAATTCAGTACACTTAGTTTCTGGATATGCCTCGTAGTTTCAATGGATTTATCATATTACATTTTATGTTAATACTCGTATAAAAAAAAGTATATTCCCAAAAATCAAAAGAGCATTGCTGCTGACTATGGTCTGATGGATAAAAACTTGTAATAAATATATTATTGACATTTTGATATTAAGCTTACATTCAGACCACAATTAATCTGAATTTATTATGACGAGGTTATATTTTGTTAGAAACCAATTTAAAAAAAAACTTATATTACGGGTTTTTATAATTTTATTTTTAAATATATAACAAAGTCCATGGCTTAACTAATAAGACGCCTGTCTTTCTGGCAGGATGATGGGGTTTTGATTCCCTTTGGAACATAGCTTAAAAAAAACGTGTTTCCGTCTGGTTTTAACTTAATCCCTCTTCAACATATTTTTGGTTTAAAAAGATTACAACATGTCAATAAATCTGACAAGTTGTGCTTTGTTTAATGAAAGTGTAACACAAAACAATAAAAAAAATCCAAATAACAGATAAGTCAATTAAAATGTCATTTTAGTGTTAATGGTGTGTGAAATTAGAAAACATTTATTACATAACACATTGATCAATAAGTCCCGAGACTAACTACTAAAACAACATTTGTTTGCCGAAATTCTTCTTTATTCATCAACATAGTCTCCTTTAAGAGCGATACATTCATTCCAACGCTTTCCTAACTTTTCTATGCCAGCCGTGTAGAATGATTTATCTTTGGTTTCAAAATAGGCGTTAGTTTCGGCAATCACTTCTTCATTGGAGCCAAATCTCTTTCCCATGAGCATATTTTTGTGGTCTGCGAACAGCCAATAGTTGCTGGGGGCCAAATCTGGAGAAAACGGTGGGTGCGAAAGCAATTCGAAGTTCAACTCATGCAATTTGGCCATCGTTACCATCGACTTGTGACACGGTGCATTGTCCTGATGAAAGAGAACTTTTTTCTTCTTCATATGGGGCCGTTTTTTTTCAAATTTTTGCCTTCAAACGCTCCAATAACGCTATGTAATATTATACCATGCGCATCCCAAAATACGGAGGCCATAATCTTCCCGGCCGACTGTTGAGTTTTTGGTCGCTTCGGACGACTTTCACCGGCTGCTCTCCACTCAGCTGACTACCGATTTGTTTCCGGAGTATAGTGGTGGTTCCAAGTTTCATTCATTGCCACATACCGACGAAAAACTCCTGTTTATTTCGCGTAAACAGTGCCAAACAGCGCTCTGAATCATCGATGCGTTGTTGTTTCTGTTCCATTGAGAGCAAATGCGGCATCCATTTCGAAAAAAGCTTTTTCATGACCAAATGTTCATGCAAAATTTCATAGTATTGTATAAACACTACCAAATGATATCTTCAAGATGTCAACTATCTCACGCACTTTTTTTGCGATTTTTCTTCACGATTTTGAGGGTTTTTTTTATGTTTTCTGGTATAACAGCCTCATTTGGACGACTAGAGCGTTCAGCATCATTTGTGTATGTACGACCGCGTTTGAAATCAGCATACCACCGACAAATGGTTGTTTTCGACGGAACAGAGCCCGGATAACACTTTTCAAGCCATTGCTGAGTTTGAACGGTATTTTTTCCCATTAAAAAGAAATGTTTTATCAACCCACGAAATTCGTTTTTTTTTCATTGTTTTGAAAATAGCAAAAGTAGCATCACTAAAAGCACTGTAATTCAATGACACAATATCGGAATGACATGAAAGTTTGACACGTAACTTCCAAAGGTTGATACTAACTGAGAATGGTATGGATTTGTTATTAGAGGCGCCATCTGCTGGTTAGTCCCGGGACTTATTTATCGATGTATTACACTCCCAAAAATATTGACTCGTTTTGATGTTACCGAAAAAATATAATCATTATTTCGGACCATTTGAAATACTATATTAGATTTTTTTATTTTTAGAGTTTTTTTTACATTTTCGGACTGCTTTGTCATGTTTCAGATTCTTTTTATTATTTTCGAAGATTTTTATATTTTTCAAGTTTCCGAACTTGTTTAGAAAAATGTTGAGAATTTGTAAAAATATTAATATTTTGATACTTTTCCATCGTCATGAAATTAATAATATATTTTATATTTGTAAACTTAGATTCGAGCAATTTTTATTATGTTATGTTTCACTTTGAAATGATACCTCTTTTTAAGTATCATTCCTAAGCAAAACAGCTGTTCGAGATAGAAACTTAAAAAAAATGTTATGTATGTTCAAAATAAACATGTTGTCATGACCGTTCAACTTTCTCCGATATTTTGTTCAATTTTTTGACGTTGACTTAGTCTACAATTGAAAAATCACATAAAAAATCCTCCATCTTAAAATTACTAACAAAGTTCAGAGCCTTATAAATCTTTTAATTATTTTTCATATTGAAATAACGTTAAAAGAGTGTTGATACTCTTAAAACTGAAATCAAGATAACACACTACAATACAGTATAACAATTATCAACCTTATATTTGTTTTTGAAACGAGCTAAGATCGCTTGGAAAAAGTAAGTTAATATCAGGATGGAGCAAGTATCGCAATAATTGTATACGATAAGTTGAATAGTAAAGTTTAACTCATTTATTTGTATTGAGTTCCACAATATAACATTTATTTGTATTGAGTTCCACAATATAAAATTAAAACTTTTCGATAAACTTGTTTTGATCTTTCAGAAATCTTAAAGATGGAAGGAAGACTGAAAACCCTTTGAAATGTGAGAGCATGCAAGCATTTTGCAGATATGAAAAATAAGTTTCATGATATATTCGTAATAAAGGGGAGATCTGTTCTCTGTACCTGCCACAAAAAGAACATTATTATCTATTTTTTTAATAAAATGATTTATTCTTTACAGGAAATCAACTACGACTCCCCCCGCGGAGGAGTGAGTGTGATCACAGAGAAGGGTGATATCACCACTTCCTACCTTCTGATCCAGCGGGCCAAAGGACCAGACTCTGGCAAATATACTTGCAGCCCCTCCAATGCCAACCCGAGGACTGTGGTTGTGCATGTGCTCAATGGTAATAAGTATAAATTTTCTAAAGTATTTCTGCAGACAACCTTTTTCGCCTAACTTTATGTCAACAGACTCCAAAATAATATAAACTCGAGCCGGACAGTATCAAATCTATAGTACTAGGGTGAGAGTTCAAAACAGTACGTTAGTTCCATCTTTGATGTATGGGAGTAGTATGTGAATATGAAAAAGACTGAAAGGAACCGAAAGAACGCTGTAAAAATGCTTGCATGAAAAAGAATACACGAGGAGAGAATTTAATGCAGAATACGGAATGAAGTGGCTAAAGATGAATAAGAACTTAGAGTTAATGAGATGAAGAAGATCATTCTGAGGTGGTTTGGATCCCTGGAGCAAATCAACGAAGAAAAACTAACAAAACAAATATACAGGGTAAATATGAGTGGAAAGTATGCTGGAAAAAGGCCATGGAATATATAGTGAAATTAATTGAATGATATTTTGAAAGAAAAAAATTAAGAATAAGGAGAAATCGTAGGAGTTGTATGAGAAGGTGTATTGATGTGAAAGGGGGGAAATATGTGTTTAGAAAAACATTTATTAATTAAATACTCCTACATGTGTGATATAATAAAGACGAAAATAAGTGATAAGGGATCAATATAAACTAAGAGTTGATATTTTGAGTAAGATCAAAAAGAGCAAATGAATCTTGAGATGGTTAGGACATATAGAACGAATGGATGAAAATATATTAACAAAACAAATTTAAACTGCAATAAGATTTAGTAAAGTATTGTTGGATTAAGTGAATAATGGTTTTAAGAAAAAATAATTAAATAGCCAGAAAAATCATATAAGTAAGTAAGTGCGTGAATATTCTCGTATAAAAGAAGAGATGAAAGATGTGTATCACTATAAGGAAGTTTGCGGCTCTGTCCTTCCTGCTTATCCCAACAAGGAAATGGCGTGATGGCATGTTTATATAATTCTTATTAACTTTTGATTTATAACTTCTATTCAAAAATATATTTTTTAATTTGCAAATAAATAAGTAGTTAATATATAATAACCATCTACATACGTTAATGTTTACTAGAAATATTTATTATAATAGTTTTCATTCACATGAATAGTTCATTATTGATATCTAATTTAAGATAACCGATGTATATTTTTGTAACGTTCTAATTATTATCAACGACAACCTGGCAGATGATGATGACGATGCGAACTTTGTCAGTTTTAAAAGGGACTCAATAAAACTTCTAATCTAAAACATGTTATTATTTAACATTTTATGTATGTAAGTTTCATGTAAAAAAAAAGGTTCTTGAGCTAGTGTGGAATTAGTGGAAATTCTCAATTTTTATCACTAGAAAGAAGATTGAAAAAATGTAAAGATCCATTTATTTCTTATATAAATAATGTCTTTAAAAACAACAGGACTACGTTAGTTTTAATCTAACCATCGTATGTTGAAAATTAAAGCGTTTTAAAAGTTGGCAAAGCTCGAAACATTTAATTTTATTTCCATGATAATGGAGCAATATGCAATTTGGCACACGAATTTGTGATAAAAATCATTTACATATATAAAATTTCAAAACTGAATTTTAAATAAAATTGGTGTTGATATAAAATGTTTCAAGATGTTGAAACTCACAATATTCATTAATTTGTATTCAATCTAATTTTTTTTCCCGAAAATATGAAGGTTAGTCAACTTTGAGAGAAAGACTTTTTCTACCTAGTCGGTCATTTAATATTCTACAATTATTTTTTAAGACTTTATTTAAATAAATATCCACTAGAAGAATCAAAAGAAAGTCTTTCACAAAGATGAATGGTAACCAGAAAAATTGCAGTAAATTTATTTATTGTATTAACCTTTAGTTACATAGAAAAATAAAGGATAATATGGATTAATTGTCATAAGATTATCCATCCAACCAAACAAAAAGGTGTTGAACAGGCTTTGAGTAAAAGAAACAATTTGGATATCTTTTTAAAATAAGTGAAGTTCCCACGATTCGTGAAACCAAACCCCTCAAGTAGGAAAACATTTGTTTTATCAACTGGGCCACATTTTATTTGCCTCAATTTATACGAGTAACTTTAGTCTCAGCAGTACGCCATGAAAACGTACGTAGGTTACAATGAATAATATATTTTTTTCCAATATGTTGCGCTACCATATTTCTTCCAGGAGGCATTTTTACATCCTTGACTTCTTATCTTCCTAGCGTTGGTGGATAAAATTAGAAGAAATATGTTCAACGTAGAAAACTAGTTTAGTACATTTTTATTTCGTGGTTAAGTTCTCAACCATGAAAAGTTCAACAAATAATCCAGACTAACTTGATCAAATGACCAAATCCTTCGAGTAACAACAATTATTCACTCCCTAGGAATACATTATTTATTCTTACCACCTTGTTTTACCACCTAGCAGCTCTTTTCAAAATTCATTCAATTTTCATTACTCGTCTAGTTAGTGAATCATAAATAATTAATTCGACCGCTTTTATCCTAGCACACGGGTCTAGTTTTATTTACTCTTTCCTTCTCTTGACCATTTCGGTAAATGTTTCCCATACCTTGAAAGGATTTGGTCTGAATCAGAGATTTCCAACAAGTTCAGTTAGAAAAAAACTTTTCAAAAATCAATTCATGACCAACAATGGTATTTTTTACTCTTTTTGATAAAAGTTTAAAAAATTAGAAGATCATAATCTGATTAAAAAATCTGTTTCTTAAAATAAATATAAAACTCGAATTCAAAACTGAAAGGTAAACAAATATATTTACTAGTAAAAACACACATCTGACACTAAAAAAATAGATGTTGATGTTGTATCCAGCGAGCTGTGGCATTAATAAAAAAATTCATCTATGTAACTTTAATATCTGTTTTATAGTTCTTGTGAAAAATGAGATATGTTTTATTGATGCCACTCAAATATTTATTTTCACAGCTACTTGTACAGTTATTTGACTTTTTGCATTTTGTTGTATAAATATGTTATACTCTAGTTAATATTTTAACCCATTTTCGACCTTCGCACATGTAATCATTATACGAGTATTGTTTCAATTGATTTGGATACGTCCACATAGTATTTATAATTCATAAAACAAAACTTAAAAAATATAGTTCAAATACGCTAATATTTTACGAAAATATTAAACCTGGATTTAGCAATAATATACAGTAAAAAATATAGGGTCCGCGCGCGCGCGTCCCGCGGTCGCGCGTCGTGCGGTCGTCTCGTCTGTAATGCGGACCATAAACGCGTATGTACTGATTTTTTTTATTATCCAATGTTTCCTTGTATTCTTTACTTTAAAACATCACATAAATTACAAAATATATAGAATATGTGTTAAGTACGTAAGTACTTGTATTTCTCTACTCTCGTTTATTTAAAAAAAACTCCATAATGAGTTTATTAGAGAAACGATGAAGGCTCATTTCCCAAAATTGTTTTTTTAAGGTTTTCTCGCCTATCTTAGAATATTTCAGAGCTTAATTTTGAGACTGATTTTTACAATGAATTGTGAATCAGACGAGGCAGTCAAGGACGTTAAATGAATCAAATCGAAATAATTTAAAATGATAGAGAAAGTAATGAAATATAAATAATCGTCGATCAAGCCTTGCGTATGCTTGAATGAAACACCCAGTAACCTAAACGTTTGTCAACGCTATGGCCTGTCAGGACTTGGGTACGGTCGACCAATTAGTTTATTGCAGTTAAAAATAACCATTAAAAATAGTGAACCGGGAGAATCAAAACAAAGGAGAGGAGCTTCTATTGTAACATGGCTCCGTGTCAGATTTCTCTTCCCTTTCTTTCAAAAGAATGCAGAACGTTTGTCTTTGTAAAGATCCGTAATTGGTGTTCCGTCTTACGATCTGATTTATTGCAGTCACAGATAACTATTGTTACTAAGAAAAAATAAAACTTTGCGCAAGATATATTTCAGAGGGTGAATGCGCTTTTATGACCGCGATTGTTAGGCGAGAAAAAAAAGGGTCAAAAATTTCTCTTCTGCTTTTCTAAAGAAATACGTCGCGCTTAATTTATTGCGGACATAGTTAAATATTGAATCAACGGCTGAGAAGACATAAAAACGCTTCACTCGAGATACATTTCAAAAGAAGTAACTATTGTCCCTTAAGCAATTTAAGTGTCGCCTTTAGGGTTACCGGATGTTATACAAAAAGGATTCTCGACTTAATTACGCTGTGAAAGTTTAAATAGACTATTCATTGGCAAAATAACGTTCGGCCGGACGAAAAGATTTATGATTTTTTTTAACGGTCGCGAGGAACTTTCTATAGAGTTCCAAAATGGCGGAGCTTGGCTGAGATCCCTTAAATTAAGGGACCGCGATCTTCCCACATTCATTCTCGCCACGAAGTTGTCAAGTCAACATCATTCTCGTCTTAACGCTGTTCGCGAACTTGAACAAGCTTTTCTCACATTTGATTGTTCATTCTTATTTGATACAATTTGTCCGGTAAATTCTGGATAATCTACAAACGGGGATCTTGTTTCACCTCAGTCTTTTGATTGAGCAGATTTTGGACTGTTGTCCAAACGACGATCTCGAGTTAGGCGTACAACTCATTCGCGGGTCAAAGTTAACTGATTGTACCAGCAATATCGAGTGCGCGCCAGATTCTGGAGTTTTCAAGACCGGACCGAGTCACGAATTAACGGTCACCAACCACTGAGGGAATTTCTTCACATCAACGCGCCTGTAGTAACAGTATAAGGTCAGAGGGCCATATACGAGTCGACCTGGTCATACACTTGAAGCGGATCTGGGATAATACATTGTGTCTTGTATTGGAGTAAGATCAACCTTATTTATCCTCTTTTGCTTGTCATTTTATGGTGATTTTTGAGTAAATCTAGAGATTGGCGATATCAATCTTTGAGAATTGGCACAATTCCGCAACGGACTGTTGTGGGATTACCCCTGATAATAAATTGCTTCGACTGCCTGTCCATCTGAAAGGCTAGCGGAGTAGCAGAGAGTAATCTGCCCATTTGATTTTCCTGACGGAGTATCAGCTCGTCAGGATTAAATATATAACCAATTAACAGCAAATATGTGTTTCATTATGTATTTATACCTACCCAAGCACTGACGAATGCCTACCTCTTCCCACGACATCTTGAGATCTTATTGAGCCTTGTTTTACCTATACTGAGCTACCGGAGTAAGAGTCATACATTGTAACATCCAGGCTTTTAGTAATCCAACGGAATTAATTAAAGGGTTAAAAGTTTGAAAGGCCATTATCTATTAGTTTTATCATTTTTTTACTATCACGTCAAGTTTGTTTCATCTACAAAAGCTCTTCAGCTGTACACTTGGGAAAATATTTTAAAATCTTGAAAAGATTTTACCTAAAATTTGCGACCCATGCATTACGAAACACTTGTCGGAGCATTTATTCGAGACGTTGATTTATGTGACCCTAAACCCGTGCGTCGGAGGAATAGATTTGATAGGGGGGTTTACATACAAACCAATATCCAGAGGTCAGGTCAGAGCAAATGTGGCTGCGAAAGCAGAGAGGAGTGGGGGGTATATCCGCGGATGGATGGTTTGCTGCTTGCAGATCTCTTTGCAGGGATTAATCATTATTCCAGAAAAGAATCCGGTCGGCTTATGTCAAAAAGCTGGTTTAATCAGCCATGTTGAGTAGAGCAGCAATCGCTGTAATTCGCAAAAGTTTTAAACTTTAGTTAAAATATTTTTGTAACAACGTATGGTCCTGTTTTTATTTATATCTTATTATAGTGATGTATATTAAGCTCAATTTAAACATATGATTTGAAACCCCCTTTACAGAGCATTTACGTACGTACGTGTATTGGTTCACTGTGTGCAAGCTGTTGCATTTTAACAAGCACAAACAATTCTTAGCAAAACAAACTCAAAATTTCAATGACTGATACTTAATTTCCAAAGCAATCGGCAGTATGACCTGCTGCAACTTTTATTCGACAGTGTTTTATATAGTGCTATTTTTGAGTTGTTTATTAATTCAATAATATTTTATAATAAGCAATATATAAGATATATAAAAACAGAGTAAAACGAATCTGGAAAGGAATCCGCCAGGATTCAAATCTAAAAAGCCCGATTGCTTAGGGTGAAAGTCAACTGTTAAACAACATCCACCGACTAACCGTATAAAGAAAAAAAGGGTCAAAAAGTAATGTGGGGAGTGTAAGAATAAAAATGGTCAATATTAAAGTCATTGCACTGAGTACTTCCTCATAAAATGGTCAATATTAAAATCATGGCTTACACTGAGTCTTCCTCATAAAATGGTCAGTATTAAAGTCATTACACTGAATACTTCCTTATAAAATGGTCAATATTAAAATCATGACTTACATTGAGTCTTCCTCATAAAATGTTCAATATTAAAGTCATTACACTGAGTACTTCCTCATAAATAAATATGCACGACGAATTTGTCGAGTTTAAAGATAGAGGGATTAATATTAAAGCTTTTATACTAAGAACTTGCTGTCAAATCAATATGCATATTCACACATTTGTAAAGTTGAAAAACGGAAGGGTCACCAGCCGTAATATGACAGCCACCGGTATAAAGAAATAAAAGAGTCTAAAAGTATTGGGGGGAACGTAAGAATAATAAGGTCAATATTCAAGTCATTAGACTGAGTACTTTCTCATAAAGTCTCATATGTACTATGACGAATTTGACGAGTTTAAAGATGGAGGGATTAATATTTTAGATTTTAAATTAAGAACGTGCTCTCAAATCAATATGCATAATGACATATTCTTAAGGTTGAAAAATAGAAGGTAACCATGAAAGTTTTTAAATTAAGAATTCCTTACATCGGATTACAAATCAATATGTATAATGACAAATAGAGTTTAAAGACAGAAGGATCATTATTTTTTTAAGAACTACCTTGCAATTTAATATTTTTTGGTCTTATTTCATAAATTGTAACATTGTTTCTTTTGCCCACAGGAGAACAACCTGCAGCTATTCAGCATGGAGTGAAGCTGAGGATAGAACATCCATTTATGATATTCCTCTTCGGACTTATCCTAGCTCTTGTAGGGTGCTAGTTCTTAAATGAAATTATACATTATCTTCATTAAATAGGGGATGCAATAAGTGTTAAGGATTGCAAACGATTATTTTTTATTTTGTTTATATTTTTGTATATCGTCCATTTAATCTTAAGAGGCATATTAAATATTGAAAAAAATAATTTTCGACTTAAGAAGTCAACGTATTTAAAATGTTGTAAAAAGTGTCACATACGTGGTAAATTATTTTTTCAAATACTTTATTGTACATATTTATATAGCAAATGAAAAATATAATAAAACAGTTCTAATTTGTTAGCACGTGTTCACAAGATATTGATATAACTTGCAAACAATTTTTTTTCCAGTACTATTCAGTATGTCTATTTACGCCCTATATAAAAACAATTTTTAAAAAATCAACGAGATGAAAAAAAATATGTACGAGGATCATTAAAAAATAAAATGTTTTGTTTTGTTTTAACAATTTATATAACAATGTGTTATATGTTGAAATATATATGTACATACATTATTACAAGGCCACTTATACATTTAAAAACACAAAATATATTTTAAACATGCCTCTTTGCTAGTTTATAATATTTTTTTCTAGTGGTTGCCTTGAGACCTTTAATGATGGTTGACGTTTCAATAGCACTGAAACCTCAATCTTCCAAGATAAGATAATATTACAATACTTGAAGGAGAATGCAACGACTTTGAAACTCTTAAGTCAACTCGATTTAACTCAGCTCAATAAGGCAACAACTCCGAAAATCATTTCAAACTAGTGGAAAACAGCCCTGCAAATTTTCGAGTGTATATATGCCTCTTTACGTTTTTTTTTTCTAATTTTTATAAGTTTAATTTCTGTTAATTGGAATAGACTTCAATATTGATAAACTTCAGTGCTGCATTGAGTAAACTAAACGAAAGAAATTCTGATTTTCACATTTTTCTAAAAAAAAATTTGGAATGCCCAAATCCTTAGTATATCTAGAACTTCCAATGATTATTAAAAACGTTGATAATCTTAAAAGCAATTGGGTAAATGTGATTTTTAGACTTTCAGCTTTTAAGTACAAAAATATCTTCTCGAACTACCAAATGTTTATATTTAACATAGAAGTAAACATTCCAAAAAGTCATTTAAAGTGTGTGAATCAATCTTTATTATCTATTGTTACGAAATAAAATTAATTTTATTCAAAATTTAAGTAATATAATTATAGGATATAATGAAGATGTAAATATACTAATATTTGTTTTACATTAAATAATTAAAATCCAAACTTATGTCTTGATATTTAACCACCAATTTTTCAGGAAATTTATATGTTTATAGGGTTACTGAAAAAAATGTCCACAATTTTAATATTTAATTATCGTTAACTGGAAAACGTTTCAAGTGTCTTTGATCAAGGTAAAATATTTGCTGTACATTTATTTCATTTACAAGAAATAAAACATTTAAATTCCACTCCAGAAAAATCTGCTAGAATTTATTAAAAATAAATTTAAGTTTAAATAAAACTACCAAATTAGATCATTTTAATAAATCTATATGTACATTCTAGTTTAACCAATATTTTCACAACTAACATACCACATAAATATGCTTCAATGTTTAAAAAGCAATTTTCTGTTTAAAATCGCAACTAATCATTTAATTTTAACCTCCGTTACCTAGTTGGTAATACATTTAACTTTTACACGGAGGTATTGGGTTCAATTCATGATGGTGGCCGAAAAGAAAATTAAAAAAATAGGTCCGAGTCTGATGAAACAGTTCGTCTAACAATAATACTCGCACATGTTAAATGTCTGCCAGTCTTGTTACCTATTTTCGTGCGGTATTATTTCCTGCACGTACTCGTATAATGGCGAACTGGAATTCACTCGTTTGCTCCAGTTCTTAACCTGAAGGCTCAGTCACTGAGACCGAAGACAACATTGTCTCCCTGCTACGCCCTTTAATACATATTTTGAGAATTGATCATCCTATTTTCATAAAAAAATATGAAGTGATCATTATATTTTCATAAAAAAAATAACTACTTGTATGATATATGCCTCGGTTTTGCAGGTTAATTTATCGTTGGTACAAACGTTTTGAAAAAAAAAAACGACTCCAATCTGCTTTTCACTCAAGGCTTGTTTAACACCTTGCATCGTATTATTAAATAATATGTTCTTTGTGTATAGGGCAACCTGGCTCTGGGGCAATCTCTTTTATCTAACCAGAAATCTGTTCAAGATGCCATACATGAATATCAGTCTAAAACGTTATTGGAAATAAATTGGATTCCAACGCGAATCGAGTTCAATTTCCGGGTCTTAAAAGTGTTTTACCAACTAAGCCACGGAGGTCGTCTCTCTAACACTTTTCTGGTTTGAAAAAGATTGCCATATGAAAATAAATAAAAAAGATATCGTTAGGTGGTTATTTATACAATAAAAAACAATACGGCCAAGTATAATTATAAAAATCAATAACTTTTAAATTAGTTAAATATTGTAATTTATTTTTAACAAACACTGTTTATTCCACTATTTTATGACGGTATAGCCCTACCGGTTTCAAGGCTTTCACCTCATCTTCAGGGGAGCGCAAACAAGACTTGTTTGCGCTCCCCTGAAGATGAGGTGAAAGCCTTGAAACCGGTAGGGTTATACCGTCATAAAAAAGTGGAATAAACAGTGTTTGTTAAAAATAAATTACAATGTCTTTAAACCTCCACAACGTTAATGCCTTAACTATAAACAACAAGTTAAATATTGAATAAACTATGATATTTTATATCGACAAGGTAAAAGTTTATCAGTAGAAAAACATTCTAAAGAATTCTCGAGTTTACACTTTTCAGGGCATAGATAGCGATAAGATAGGATTGACTGACTGGGATGATCAAAAGGTTCTAGAAAAGCATAAGATTTTCAGTGTTAAGTTTCAGTGCCAAAATATAAATAAAAAAGAATCCCAATTTGGTATCAGAGTTAGTCTGGTATCAATACTCCAGTGGTTTTAAATCCGAAGATTCTATAGCTGGGGATGTATTAAATATGATCTCCTGGACATGCTCTTTAATTTATTATATTTTTGTAATTCTTTTGACTATCTCTGGGACCTAGTTGGCGAGATGCCTGAATTCTGACCCGGAGTTTGAGGATTCGATTCCCACTAAAAGCCAGTTAAAGGTTTTGTCTGGTTCTCACTTAATGCCTCATAGACATCTTTCCGGTTGGTTGGAGGAGATTACCACTTAGAAATAATTCCAAAAAGGTTGTAATATATACAAAGTATTTTACACAAGTATTTTACAGAAAAAAATGTATAATCATAATTATTCTTGATTTTAACTTTTCCCATGAGCCACTGAAAAATATATTGAAAAGTATCTAGCCATAGACAAAACGTTAAATGATTTAAACCAAAAACTTTCATTTTGTGAAATGTTCTTATTTTTTTTTAAATAGGTTTATAAAAGTTGGTTTACCTATTCTAATTCATTTAAATCTTTATACAAATGCTTTACAAAAAAACACTTAAAATTTTTTTTTTTTTAATTAACTTTGAATTTTATTTTTACTTCGCTCTTAAAAAAATAACAATACATTATCCACTTTTATGAGTACTTAAAGAGATATTTGAGAGGATTTATTTTTAATTCGTACTCAAATAATACTCCAGAGGTATTTTTCCCGTCCCGATACTCTTCCCGGCACACATCCCGACGGCCTGAACACCGACATGATGGCAGGCCACCATTACACTGGAGGGAAGCGATTGTCCGGGACACAGGAAGGAATTAACTTAAAATTATTTCAACCGTGTATATAATATGGGAAATGTTTCCTATGAATACATTTTGTTAAAAAATAAAGATCCATTTTCTTGAATGACAATTGTCATGTTTAAGCGATGTACGAGGACCTCTATAGCAGATATGTAAATAGAATGTTTGAGTTTTACCCCGAACAGTAAAACAGTTAAACCACGTTAAATGAATGACTGATGAAAGATTGACAAATATAATCTTTGCAAGCAGTATTGAAGGTACGAGAAGCAAGAAAAAACCTAGAAAAGCGGAAATAAACAAAGAAATAAAATTATGAAAGAAGAAAACCTTTAAATAGAAGAGTATGCATGAAGATGTGTATGAACGTAACAGAAGAGAGATATGAGCTATCTCTGCATACCCCAGTAGGAATGTGGCATGTTGGTGATGATGATGACGATGATGCATATCATCATCATCATTAACATCCACCCGGAGGTACGAGTTCGATCAGACTTTGAAAAAAAATATTGTTTTACATTGTAATTTGGATGTATACAGTAGGTACCTCGTGGGTTTATTAGCACATGAAAATATTTTCCTATCAACAAAAAGTATGTATCAATGGTATCCAGAAAAGAGCACTTTCAAAAATCTGGTGCTGGTAGGACTCGAACCCTCAACCCTCGGGCTGGAAGTCAAGAATTAATCTACTAGACAACTGAGGATTTTACGTATTTGATAAGTTGGAATCAATCGACCCATCAATAACCAAATGTATTGTATAAGAATCGCTAATAAATATTGGTTATATTTTATAATTTATAAATGAACGACCTCTGCGGTCAATGACCTAGTTGGTCTTTCAGCCCGGGAGTTATGTATTTAATGGCTGGAAAAGAATGTCACATAACAACAAACCAACCAGGTTAACAAAAATGTAATACACCAAAAATATAATAAAATAAAACACAATCGTTAAAAATGTACTCAACTTGTCGACTTACACTTCATAAACTTCATACTAGTATATAATATATTGAAGTTTACTATTAACTGACTTTTTACAATAATCCATGGAACTTAATACATACAGCTCTTTAGAAAATAAAACTATTGATTCATAATAATTATAAAGATTGTCTTTTAACGAATAATATAACACGAGTCGTGTTTTTAAATTTTTAAACAATATAAGAGATACAAAAGTAAAACTATAAGGGAGGAACGAAAAAAAAATCGCTCACAATAATTATTTGGAATAAGTTTATTTATTTATTAAACACTTCGTTGCAAATACAATATGATAGGATTATTGTCGGTTGGAAATCTCTTCCAGCCAACCAGAAAAAAAACAGTTAAACTGTCACCAACAATATTCAAATTATTATTCATATTTGTGAAATTTATGGAGGTATACATATTAAAGTAAAAGTAAGATATCATCAATCAAAGGAAAATGAGGAGATGGGGGAGAGGAAAGATAAATTTAAGAGTTAAAAACATAAGAGTTTTTTTAGTCACTTATTAATGCATTCCAAGGACGGAGCGACTCTAGCATTGGGTTGTAACTAACTGGTCCCAAAGTCTCACTGTATGGACAGTTAAAAACGACGTAAAAAAGAAGATCGATGAACTAGAAAGGCCAATAAACAAACTTTTGCAGGAATCTTCGCAACACTTTAAGGGAATTAAAGCTGTTGAAAATCCTTCGGGACACCTCATTTTTTGGTAAGACAGCATTTTAGTGCCAGTACTATACATGTGTGAAGATGCCTTGATAAGGGAATACTAGACGGTGTGCGTAAATACCATACTATCGACGCACGTAGGTGTTTCCTGCCCTCCAGATAGATCCCGATGACCTTTCTGAATCGATGATCAACAATTAATTGAGAGGAATGTGACCTGGCTAGATAACTGGCAGCTGAAGTGGAATCGGTCCTCGGTCGAAAATCTCCGAATTGTGTTTATGATTGTAACGTGTTTCTCCAAGAATTTTACCAACTACGACGATTGTGTTTTTTTTTTACCATTTGAGGTGTGGCTACAATTTTAGTGTATACGCCTTGCATAGGTGGAGTTGCAATGATTCTACCTTGTGCTCATGTGGAATGGTTCAAATTGTCGATCACATTATGGAGGAATGTCTAATGTATAATATTAATTCCCAGGAGGACTAGAAAAAATTAGTCGGGCTATCCCTGAGACTGTATTATAAATGAAAAACTTGAACATCTGTATGTGAGAGAAAATTCATACGAGAAAATAAGAAAAATCCATGTTTTAAAAAAAATCACTCGCAAAAAGCACACCCTAAACCTAAATATGTCCTGAGATGACCCTTGAACTTCTAAAACATGCTTTTGATGTTTTATCACAGTAAGTAAAAAATTTAAGAAATTGGGGTTTTTTGGTCAGAAAAAATTCCGATTCCATGGCGTTTGTGACGCATGATTCTAGCCACTATAATTGGCGAAAAGTTATCTTGCGCAATTGTTCAATACGGGCTCTGTGGGTCAAGATACAAAAGTGTTCGGCAAGAAATTAACGGAGATATAATTTGGCAACAGGGGCTTTATGAAATACTAGGCAGAGTAATGACGTAGTTTTATATCATAGTTTACACTGTATGAAAGATTTTAGGTAATTAATTACGTAGGTGTTCTTTGAATGACAGTTGGTCACAAATAGGGTTTGAGAAATAACATACATTTATACTCTTACGCCGTTTTATGCATTAGTTCACACTTTATAAAATATTTTAGATAGTAAATAACGTTGGTGGTCACAAAGTGGTGTTAGAGATATTACATACATACATTTAACTACTCTGTTTTATACCACAGTTCACACTTTATGAAAGATTTAAGATAATTACGTATGTGTTTTTTGAATGATAGTTGGTCACAGAATGGGGCTAGAGAAATTTTATGCATACCATTACGCCGTTTCATACCATAATTCACAATTTATGAAAGATTTTAGATAATTACGTAGGCGTTCTTTGAATTATAGTTAGGCCATTCTGTATCATAGTTCACGCTAAATATCCGCATTAAAGACGACCTATTTTCTAATGTAACGGTCGTTCTGATGCTATATATTCTCCGCTTTAAAGACGACCTCTTCCTACATTCCCATGAAATTTTCTTTCAAATCTCTTACACATACTTATTTATAATATGTATTTCACTTTCGCTGTATACAGTACAATCTGGTGAGTTTTTTGGCATGTGATTTATTTCCCAATAAACCAGAAAATATTTAAGAAACCTTAAGTGACAATAAGACAGGAACCTTTTTGAAATAAATTGGATTCCAATCAATTCAAGAAAAAAACTTGTGTACTTTTTTCAAAGCTGAAATTGTATTTATTACTTTCAGATATACTATATGGATGTAACTGACTTCTAAGCTTTAGTTTAATCTACCTGACAAATATATACGCCATCGTAAATTAAGATCAATGTCGGTGCCGTCATCACTGGAACAGGGAGTGAAATTATTGAAATGTCTGTTGTAAGTATCTATCATACCTCAGTAGATAGAAGATTGAGCTCTTTTATACATTTTGCAGGCAAAACTGGGCCACTTCATAAGAAGTTTATTTTTCTTTATTATATTTAGACGTTAATAAATTTTTTTGCAATTTATTTTATGGCAATTATGCTGTATCAATATCAAATGGGAAAGAAAATAAAATAAAGAAAGAAAAAAATAATAATTTAAGTTATTTACTTTCAAAATTATGAAACAAACTTATATTTTTAAAATAATATTTTTTTAGTGCGTAATAATTGAAGAATACACAATTTGTTTTCAGGATAAAACTAAAGCGGATTTATAGCAAAATAATGCTGAAAGATCCGGCAAATCTATGTAAACGAATATTCTTCAAAATAAATGCCGCGCTGAAGTGAGACTGGGCTTACACAATCTGTAAAACTTTTTAAATCGATGTTAGTTTTCATCACTTTATGGCCCGATTCTTGGATAATCGCTAATTAGGACGAAACCCTTCCATCCCATGGGAAAGTAATGGTGGTCATTCAGCCATTGGGAGCAACCCTTAACTTGCTAGCTGGAACAATTGAACAAGGATGGGATAGTAGTTTGGGATACTTTGAATACAGTTTGGATTCGAAAAAGTAACCCTTTTTTATATACTGTAATCATTTTTTGTTTAATCTCGAGCTAATTCTTTTGATTACGTGGATCGTTGACACGTTCATTAGGTTTATTTACTACGGTTAACTCTATATTTTACTATTTTATTGCTTTTTAATCAAAGATCTAACGGGATTGAAAATGTATTAAACACTCGTTATTTATCTACAGTACGACTAGGCGTGTTGTGTTATTAATCATTTGTATTTTTTTTTTTGACTAATCAAAAAGTTGTTAAACGGTTTCAACTTTTAATCACAATTGAGAACTTTTTTTATTTAATTAGTCTTCGATTTGAGAAATGATACTCAAACTAGGGTAATAATTTGATTAATTAATTCATACATATCGGGCTACTTAACTGATTGGCAATGCGGGCATATTGAAAAGCTTGACTGCGAGACAATATTTACTTCGGTCCCATCAATCGAAATTTCGGGCTTAGAATCAACGAAGTTGATCCGGAACTTATAGTTCATCATCTCACATATTGGAAATACTACCAGACGTGAATATCTAACTAATAATTCATTCATACTGACCTAAAATTGCACATAACGTCACCGCCGTGACCCAGTTGGTTCAAGTTTTTGATTCGGGGATTCACATTTAATTACCAAAGTCCCCTAAAAATGGCTTCATTACATTGAAAGCTCATCGATGAAATAATTACAATATTTTTTTATTTATGGCTGTATTACAAATGGTATGATGACAAATAGTAAGATAAATTCTTACTTCAATGGTTATGAACCTAAACGCTTGAACATTGAACTGAAGATTTTTTATCCCTAAATGTGTATAAGAATTTTTATTGTTTTGTCGCGTTTAATTCATTGTTCAACCATAGCTGATTTTTCATCGAGAAAGTTCACCGTTTCTCACTTGAACCTAGAGGCAATATAATGATATAATGATCCAAACAATATAAACAGAGATGACGGATTCCACCTCACATCCCATAAGCAAATCGAAGGGGCAACAAAATAATACTATACAATAACTCCAATATCTGTGGAAGTCGCGCGCTTCTTCTCCCATGGTGAGTCGGACCCGTACGATCTCTTAACGGGCGCGAACTGGGACGGTCCCATGCGCGCTCACGTTTTTGTTGACCAAGCGGTATCTGGCGCACATCCACATATAGCTAAGTTAATAACAAACAAGTCATGAAGATGAAAACTGCAATGTTTTAGAAACGTCAATGTCATAAGCCAAACTTAATACCTTATATTCATACAATTATCACTTCAAAATACCTTATATTCATACAATTAATACGAAACACCGCAAAAGCTTCAAAACATATTTTAGCTCTAAATGTCTTCCGTTCACATTCTTGAACAATTTCCCCATCACCAGGACAGGGATATTTATTTATTTAACACTTTTATTGCAAATACAATCTAGTGGGCTTATTGTCAGGCGGCAATCTCTTCCAACCGACTAGACAAAAGTAAATGAAACAAGTTACATGATCGCATAAATCATTCAAATGACTATCCATCCATACGAAGTCCACGAACGCATACGTGAGCATATGCCCACAAACCCCACAAAGACGGACAGTCACCCGAACATTCCTTTTCATATAAAGTGAGATATCATCAATCAAAGGAAAAGGAAGGGATTGGAGAGAGAGAGGAAACGCAAAAAATCTGGAATGAAACACGTTATATTACTAACTAGAAATTAAGATTTTTTTCAGTCGCTTCTTAAAGCATGCCAAGGAAGGAGCGAGTATTGGTTTGTAACTGATTCCAGAGTCTCACTGCATGGACAGTAAAGGACGACGTAAAAAAGAGGAGCGGTGAACTGGAAAGGCCAATAAACAATTTATGTTTGAGTGTAGCGCTAATCCATGATCGGAAAGGCCAATAAACAATTTATGTTTGAGTGTAGCGCTAATCCATGATCGGAAAGACGCTGAAAATTTTCGCTGATTCCTGCATCCTACACAATGACGCTGGTATTGTGTATTATAGTATGCCAGAATATGTTAAGGAATACAACTTAATAATTGATCAACCCTAATATTTCTTCCATGATCCCGTCGAGTCTACTTTACCGACATTCTTAGTAATTTTATCGCTGAAAGTTTTTTCCTAAATTTAAACAATAATTGAGATTTAGATTAGAGCAATGAAAAATAATCTGAATTTACGCCATTTATCTTGATATAAAGTTGAACATAAAGCTATCGCATGAAACTAAAATTCTTCAATGGGTAATAAAGCACTTCGCACTACTTTTATAAAACTCGAATAGCTGTGATGAAATTTTTACTGCCATTTTTTGCTATCGTAAAATTCATTACTTTAGATGCATTTATCAACATCTCAGTTTATGAAAGTTTATTTTGTAAAACGTAATATTTTAAAGTACACGTATAAAATCGCATTTCAATTTCATAATGGAAAATAAAAAAATATACATTGTTGGGATAAAAATGATAACATGAACTAATATCAAATTTAATGGCGTATCCAAATGTATGAAGAGAGAGCATGATAAAAACTTAAGAGTTTACTACGAAAGTTGAAAAAACTTCCTCTAAATATACTTTAATTCATTAAGAAGCTTTTAGCAACACGCCTTATTACGCCTTATTAAGACACACGGATAAAAAATAAAAGCACTTCTAGCATAAATAGGTTTGATCGTCTAAATTAGTTCAACGACTTTCTCAGTTTGTTGAACCGTAGGGTGTGAAACGTAGTTTCTGAATTTTTCACTCGGAAGGCAGTCTCTGTGAAAGATTTGGGTGTAATTTTACTAAATCACAAAATAAAAGAAAACGTTACGAGAACAATACAAATAAGACATTGGTCCTCATGTTAAAAAAATACTCTTATTTATAGAGATGCTTCTGTATGTACCTTTATGGAGAATTAAAGTATGATTAAAAAAACTTTTATTGATTGTTCCTCAAAACATAAGAATAAATATGGAAAAAGGGTGGTATTTTATAATTCTTCACAGAAAAATTTGGCAAATTTATTGCTACATGACAACATCTTCAAACCAACCAAAACGATGTCGAAGAAGCTTAAAACGAAAAACATATTCAAGTCCTTTTTTAAAATTAATTGAATTACACCTGGGATTAATATCAGAAACTCCCGGTTGGAAGGATATGTTATCAACTAAGCCATATATATGACGGTAAGAGAAGAGGAAAATATTGGTCACATAAAAGCACTAAGTGTTTACCTTCTTAACCAATTTTAATTGATTTAAGCAATATTTTCAAATATAATAAATATAACATTTTACAAAAAAAGCTTGCAAAATGGTGAACCTCTGCGTGGATTGGTTTATTATTATTAACGTGTTCAAGCACTTCAGTAAAATCACAGTAACCACACACCTGAGGCTTAAAAGGTAACACATCGATCAATAAGTCCCGGGACTAACCAACCCACCGTATTCTCCAGATTTGGCCCCCAGCGACTATTGGCTGTTCGCAGACCTCAAAAAGATGCTCCAGGGAAAGAGATTTGGCTCCAATGAAGAAGTGATTGCCGAAACTAACGCCTATTTTGAAATCAAAGATAAATCGTTGTACACGGCTGTCATAGAAAAGTTAGGAAAGCGTTGGAATAAATGTATCGCTCTTGAATGAGACTATGTTGATGAATAAAGAAGAATTTTGGCAAACTAATGTCGTTTAAGTAGTTAGTCCCGGGACTTATTGATCGATCGATATTGCTACTGTTTTAAGGAGTTCAATTTATAAAAATATCAGAAAAGAATGCTGGTTTTAAATAAGGTGAAGTAAGGCGTACACCGTATGTAAATAATTTGGGCATGTGTAGAGAAAAAATAACAAAATAATGGCTAAGCGAGTATACAAGTAAGAAGTGCAAGGTGTGTGCAAAAGAAGTAGACAGAAGAAAAAGTGGCTAATTCAAGTGTATCATATTTTAAAATTAGGTTTTATGTGAAGTATAAATAATAGAAGATTTTCTATAACGATGTGTATAAATGTGAAGGAAGCGAATGTTGTATACTTGAAAAGAAATGTTTGGAGAACTGATCTCTCTGCCTGCCCTGCAAGAAATATGGCTTAGCAATATGTACTATATGTATATACATTTGAAAAAAATGATTTATCTTACAATTGAGAACTTAAAAGTTACTTTTGGTAAAGCGATAATCAGAAAAAAAAATTATATTCAATATGAAATAAGTTATTTTGTGGGCAATCATATTCTGGAATCGGAACACGTGGAGTGTTGAACCCGGATTGAATTTAAAACAGTTTTGTATTAATAAGTTCAACTCAATTATATATTTTTATTTCCTGTCAAAACGGAAACAAACATGAACCGTGTTATGAGTTTATTTCGATTTCACATTATCGCATAATATAAAATATCCCTCATAAAAACAAATCATTATAATCCGTTTCGATATTTAATGACCTGCCAATGTAAAACAAAGACCTATTTAAATACAGGGCATTCATTAAATAATCATTAATCTAATACCGAAGTCGTAAACATTCATTATTATGTGACGATGTTACAAACAGAAATGTTTCAATAATCTTTATATAATTACTATATTCTCTGACTTTCTTTTAATAACTAAGTACTCAATTATGTATTTTGTTTTTTATTCATCTAGACATGACAAGAAATTTTATAACTATTTAATTTAAAAAAAAAACAGGTAATTTAAAGCAGACAAAAATAATATGGATCTGGGTTTGTTGACTTTCATTTGTCGTGTCCCCAGTATAGTAAACCAGACTTTTGACTAAACCTTACTAATATTCAGAATACTCGTAGGATTCCTTAGACCTTGGTCATTTTTATTTTTTCAAAATAAAAAAAAACAGTGTGTTCCAGTCGTCTACCTTCGGAATGCCATTAGATTCAATAGAGTGATTTGTCCGGTGAGTTTGCGGTGTGCTCAATTACTTAAAATAAAAAAAAATCTATTTGATAAAAAGTGACACTCAGTTACACTTAGGTATCACGCTAATCAAACCTCGCATACTTTATTATTCTAGATGGACCAAAATGTCCATCCTACAATATCACATACATAATCTTAAAAATTGGTTTCTTAACTTTCTTTATTTGAAAAATATGTATTTTTTACAGTAGCAGGAATTCTTGAATAATGAAGCGGAAGCTTAACGTCAAAATAATGAAGTTTAACGTCAAAATAATGCTAAAATAATGAAGCGGAAGCTTAACGTCAATAAATAATTATATTTATTTTTTATTGTATTGTATTGTATTAGATTATCGTTATGTAAAGTATAACCGGTAGGCTAAATTACATGAGACGATCTCTTTCGATTGACCAGTAAGACGTTTTAGAGACCTTTAGTGAATAACTCACTGAAACATTTTTATAAGTACGAAATGGAGCCGAAAGCTGTAATGCTCATCGAAGCATGGAAATAATATAGTCAGGAAAGTTCTTTCGTATTTCTAGGATAAATGTCATAAGGATATAATTTTCGTTGTCAACTTTGTAACAAGCATGCTGAATGTATATTACTATGAATGATTAATAGATAAGAATATTTTTTTAAATTTTTTTTACCCAAATTAATTCCTTGAGTGTTTTTCGGTGTCGTTTGAAAGATGGAACGAAATTAGTTATTTTTCTTGGTTAAAAAGGGAATAAAAAAATTAAATAAAAACAAAAAAAGTATACCTACTATATACTGACTGTACAGTTAGTGATCTTGTGTGTCAAATGTGGTTTTAAAAAATCCGTAATGGGGATACGACACTCGAGGACGATGTTCGCTATGGAAGGCTAATTATCACTGATAACGGCAAAACCATAGTTTTGATCGAAAATAACACTCTTCATTCTTGAACATGAGAGAATCCTGAGAGTCTATTTATATTAAAAACCCCCGTTCACGAGCTTTTGATGCTGTTTTATGTTTAAATTTGATCTAAAATTACTTTCCAGACAACCAATATAAATAAATAGAACGTAAAATCAGTGTTTCATTCAATTCTCATTTAAATAATAAAGTAAGTGGGTTTCGAAAGCTGGATATATTTACATATGTGAGACTATTATTAATTGAATAATCCAATATACATTAATAACTTAAGGGACGTCTCTCGATTTCTCGAGACGAATACAATATAAAGAGGCCTCATGAATAAATAGTGTTCCACGAAAAGTTTTTAAATGCTTCTTAATTTACATGTTCAAATGTAAAACCATTTAAAACTATATAAATATTTAAGAAATAAAAAAATATGAATGCGAAGGGAAAGATCTGAGAATAAATATTGCGAAATGCAAAATCATTATAATAGAAATATGTGAAAAGAAAATAAATGCAATATTTTTTTTTTAAATGTTTTGATTTATTTTCCAAATACAGGCTAAGCCCAATTACATTGAAAAATACAAAAATTGTTTAAGTTAAAAAAAGATATACATATGCATTCATATTGTATATACACACATGCATACACATATTTACATACACATATATTCAAAGACACTTAAATACGTTTATGAGTGCTTTCTAACGCCCCCAATCTTAGAAAAAAAAGTATTTTGCTTTAGTAATGTGATATGAAATATATCAATATCCAAAGCAGTCCCGTTCAAAAGAGTAAGGGGCCTTCCAATAGGCATAACCGCTGGAAGACCCGTTCTTGCGTATGTGATTTAGAACAGTTCTTGCCGGCGCAGTCTAGTATAATTGTTAGGAACATTTAATGTTTATCTTTGTAGTAAAGCTGGACAGCTCACAACTCATCGAACTAGTCTGGCAACGTATACAAGGAGACGCAGATCTCTTCTTACGCTCCAGGATTCATACTCGAGCATGCCCAGCAGAAACTGAGTGGGATAAAGCCATGGGTAGACACCAAACTCACTGATATAGAGATATCGTATATGTTTTTTTGTCCCTTCTCCACCATGAGTGAGTTCTGCGCCCCTAGCGGGCTCCAAATGCAAACATTGTTTTCTATAGGTGGAACAGTGAAACGATATATAGGTGAACAGTGAAAGATGGTAGCATTTTGAGGATTTTTTTTTTTTGGGTAACATTTTCTCAGATAATGGAAGAGTTACAATGGACAACAAACTGCGTGTAGTGATAGGAAACAAAGATAATGGGGCATTTAAACATATATCCTCAAACCAATTAATATTTAAACCGGCTAAAATAATAGAATGTAAAATAATTTTAGTAATTACCTTAATGCATGGGAGACAAATTCGAAGTTGGAAAATACTGAAAAGAGACGAATAAATGCGTGCAATGAAAATTATGATGGATAGACAATGTATGACAGAATGCAAAATGAAGTAATTAAGAATGAATGTATACTTTATGCTGATATGTCGAGTAAGACGAATATAGTTTTTTTATGTAAAACAAATAAATGAAGAAAGACTAACACAATAAATGTATATTGCAAATGTGAGTGAAAAGTGTGGGAGAGAAGACCAACTAAAGTATGGTTAAATCAAGCAAATGATTATTTGAAATGAAGAAACGTAAAAAAACTGAGAAGTCGAAAAAATTATGTGAGAAGGCGTATGGATGTAGAAGAGGCGAAGGATGTGTGCCTGGATAGGGAAATATGGTGCTCAGTCCTCTCTGCCTGCTCCAACAAAGAAAGGGCGTGATGGTATGTATAGATGTATGTATTGTATTCTCATACAACATTTATTTTACTTCTATTTTAAGTTATCTTTGCATTTAAATTTTTAACAAAGGGATTTGATTATATCAAATGTATAACGGGGCAATTCGTGTTTCCATTGAGAAAATTTTCATTCAACACATTAAAATAAATTTGAATTTCACACTCCGTTCAGGAGTTTAATAACCAGTTTTTATCAACCTTTTACTCAGAAAAGGCAATTATTTCAAAAAGTTTACATTTTTTTTATCGCATGGGATGAGTAATGGGTAGGTCTCCCAATCGAATCATCGCTTCGCGAGACATCTTCCACTTGGGAATGAGTAAATAAGTCACGTA